>JASCZW010017337.1:0-17200 GCA_034211315.2 Aedes japonicus | reverse complement strand
CCGGCAAAACAGTACGGAACAACCGTGTTTCTTCAGGAAAGGCAGCAGACGTTTATTCAAACACTCTTTCACGTAAATTTCTTGGTTGACGGTCCCGGAAGCTATGAAAATGCTGCTTTTCAAGCCACAGGTACAGATGGCTTGCCAAACCAGATATTTCTTTGCGAACTTTGACGGTTTCGTGTGCTTGAAAATATCTGCTACCTTTCCCCTTCGCTTTTGCCGTATAAAACTCCTGTCCCGGAAGCTGCTTGTAGTCGGCTTTGACGTAGGTTTCGTCGTCCATTACCACGCAGTCAAACTTCGTCAGCATCGTCGTGTACAGCCTCCGGGATCGCGCTTTGGCCGTCGTATTTTGTTTATCATCGCGATTTGGAGTCACTACCTTCTTGTAAGTCGATAGTCCGGCTCGTTTTTGGCTCGATGCACGGTTGTAGACGATACACCCAGCTTATTTGCGGCATCTCGGAGAGATAGGTTAGGGTTTCGCTTGAAACTACCGGCAACTCTCTTTGTCGTCTCAGCGGCTTCCGGTTTTCGATTTCCCCCGATCCAGACTTCCTGGCTGTCGACAAACGTTCCCCAAACACTTTAATTACATTTGTAACGGTTGATTTGGCAACTTTTAGCGATTTTGCCAACTTTGCGTGCCAGTAGCTCGGATTTTCGCGATGCGCGAGCAAAATTTTGATACGCTGCTCTTCTTGCTTGGACGGCATTTTGACAACTGAAGAGTGAATTCCAAAATCAAAATAGGAGCAACATTCTACACACACACACCTTCAAAATGAGGGTGTTCAGGTTTTTTAAATGCAAAATTGAAAGAAATACGTCAAGTTGATATTGACCAAATTTTGACCGTATCGCCCTTTATCTGCAAAGAACAATTTTGAACATCTAATAAGAAGAAACCTGATATCTTGCTTTTCATTCACATCAGTCAGCATTGGTAATGATTCATGGCGACTACACTCTGGCTAAGAGGATTTCCATCACACACACACGCATTGCACGCATTGCAGAATTGAGACACTCACAATCGAGTTCCAGGTACAGATTCCTGGAATGTAATATTTGAATGAACCATAGAATTAACCACTGCCAGTGATCTAACGAATGCGGAAAATGCTATCTGTAATATGAATAGGAAATTTTGGTGTGTACTTATAATGTAACTGACAAAAAGCGACCTATGTCAACTGTAGAAACTTTGGCTTTCGATTTCCCTATTGTTGTTTCAGTTTGACTGCCACATAGACTTTGGTCATTCGATACCAGAGTTTCTAGACTTGATAATTAACCAAAAAATGTTAGATTTACGACGAATGGCATGCCGTGTGTCCGTGTAGTTTCGGCCTCGGACTCTGAACATGACAGCTTTTGGGAAAGCGTTCTTGTTGACGTCACCGTTGGTATTTGCGAGAAGGCAGACTGTTCCGGAAGGTCTTGTTCGGAATGGGACTAAAAAATGAAGTAATGAATCGGTCGAATCGATCATTTCGTTTGTTTAGCAGGGGTGGAAGCAACCGGGTGTATGTGACATGGGATCGAGATGTCATGCATGGGACAGTGAATCGCAATGTGGACGATAAGTTTATACCGAACGGAAACATAACAAACCAGCTATCGAATCGTAAGAAAAATGCGATTGTGTTTGAAGGATTGAGATTGGATTGAGCGACGATGAAAGTTACAATTGCATGTTAAGGTGAAGGTCACAAAGGGCAAGGAATGAGAAAACTTTCACATGGCAAATTTTAACAGCATTCTTGCCAGTGTCTTGGATTTTCATAAAATATTCAGGAGAAGTGAAAATAATGTTGTCCCAGTGTAATGATTACAAGATGATCAGGGGTTTCTACCACTGAACGTTATCAAAACAGAACAAGTTTACACTTCGAGTTTTGTACCAGGAAGAGTGCATCGTTTATTTTTTGCCACCAACCGCAGCACGAGAGGGGCAATCATCACGGATTCCTACCGCGGCTCACATGGTTTCGGTATCCATGTGATGAACATATAGTTACGATGATTAAAATGAACAGATTGATACGATGATTTTAACATTCAACATACTTTCAAATGTTGCGCATCGTCTCGTCATTGTGGGACACGAAGCTTGAGTGTAGAAAGAAGTTGAGCTGATTTGTTCAGTCATGCCCCATGCCTGTCGTACGCGATGACAGAACAAAACAGCTGATATCTTTCAAACTCGCTTCGCTTCGCTTAGTTTGGTGGGAAATATTTCGAGAAAGATTTTTCATTAGGGCCTAACAGACAAATGTAAACAATATTTTCTTCCGTAAACTCCTCGTAATGCAAAATATACCCATGTAAGCTTCTAATTCTATCGAATCGGGCTCTTGTTCTTCGAAATGGTTGTGGTAGAATAATGAGGCAAGTTGCCAAGATCGACAAATTCAAGGAAGAAGCAATTGTTTACGTTTGTCAGTAAAGGCCGGCGCACAATAACGCGTCCCACGTCGCGTCGCGTTGACGTTTTATTTTGAGATTAGCACTTCTCAAAAAAGGCTTCACAATGGCGCGTCGCGTCGTTGTGCAAAAACACCAAAAATGTTCTAAAGTACCAGCGTTCTCCCGCGTATGGCTGTGACACTTTGGTTTTGAGAAAATTCAAAATTGACGCGCGGTGCACGTGAAGTTTGAATTCAATGCTACTGAAAATGTAATCTGAAAGCACTTAAATTGTGAAAATCAAGAAACTTGAGTGTCTGTGGTCAAAATCTAATAAAAATTATAAAAAATACTAAACTTAATTTGCATTCAATTTTGAAAACTAATCATGTTGGTTGTGTTCGCATATTCTTTCTCATGATTGCTGGAATAAGGAATTAAATTGAAAGCTCAGTCCTATAAAAAAACTCTTTAAAGTTTCTGTAAATGTTACTTTTAGCTTTGCTGGATTGTATGTTTTGTATCGGTATAATATAACATATCTAGACAAAATAGTCAAAGGGACGAAAGTAACATTTGTAAACAATGACTTCTTGCGTATTTTTCTGGGATCTGCTTGCTTCCACAAACAAAGTCGCACCAGAAACAGATACAGGGAGTTATTACCTTCCCGTCGGTAGTGGATATGGGTATTAGCAACATGTCAGTTCCAGGAAATTTACTATTAAAGTCATTGTTTACAAATGTTACTAACGACCTTTCGACGATTTTGTCTAGATATGTTGACTTTTGAGTGGGTGAAAGTGAGTGAGATGCTGGTCATACATGTAATGTTAAAATTTTATTCAAACACATTCTATTAGAAATATCTATGATTAGTTTCATTGCAATTATAATAAATTGACATATATAGAAATATAGTCTGAAAGTGGAAGATAAGAAAGATATCTAGAAACAACTCTTTCTGCGCACTTATAAATTTAGCTCTTGGGTTGAGTTTCCTTGTTGGATCTTTATCCTCAGGTTTCTCCTGCATATTCAACATATCAGATTACAAAAATAAAGAAATACAAGTTAAAGTATTTAAGGCGTCATTGTCGGTCTTAAAAATAAATTTCAAACAAAGCAAACAATTATTTTACGATGCTTCAGAATCCTAACACCCTGCTCACACTACTAACATAGACTATCTCTAGAACCAGTAGGTCCCAAACAAATACGATTTTTTTCTTGGCTCAGTCAGTACTATCACATCGGTCCCAAGCTTACTGATCCGCCCCAAATAATGAACTCACACGAGTGTGAAATATTCTGTCCAAATAACACAGCAAACCAAAACAAAGGCGCAAATATGTATAGCAAGGTGCTGGCTTCAAGGTGTACTTCAGACCGAGGGGTTCTACAACAGCGAACCAATTTCAAATCGCTAGTTGCATATTGATTGTTGCTATAACTAATATTACGTGATAAAGACTTTCTTGATAACAGCATCTATACATTTAGTTTTCACTGGAAATAATGTTCACGGCATTTGATATCAAGATACTCTAATAATACGTTCACACTATAGCTTATATTACGTGATATAGAGTATCTTGATATCAGCAACTATACATCTACACACTACCAAAATCTCTTGTAAATTTCTGTCCCTGAGACCGACACATGCAAGCGTCCTTTAGCGCATAAGAATGTGTTGAAAGAGAGGAGAAAATAAATTCAACCGAACACATCTTTTGTCGAATTGCGTATGTTTCAGTTTCAGGAGGCATAATTTTACATGAAATCTTTCTTTACGTTCCTCGACTATTACGTTCCCCGACTTTACGTTCCCGGACAATTTACAAACATGGATTAGGTCTTGTGTAAAATTCATAATTTCTAAGTGTGTAGCTTTTAATTTATGAGAAAATACACGATAGGAAATAGTGTCACAAGCCTTGGAAAAATGCAGAAGAATCAGAACTACTGGACGATTATTATCAAGAACCAAGCCGATATCATCCAACACCTTCAGCATAGCTGTTTCTGGTGACAATGTTTTGAACGATAACCAGACTGAAGCTGGTTGAGCATCTTATTTCTCTCGACGAAGCTACACATATCCTTTTTAATAAGTTTCTCGGATATTTTTGACAGTGCACATAGAATGCTTATTGGTCGTAGGTTATCCAATGAGCTTGAACTTTGCTTCTTCTTTATTGGTATAACTTTGGATTTCTACACATCAGGGAAAATACTAGTTGTTATTATAGAATTGAATAAATGAGTAATTGGCTTAATTATAATTGGAGAAATGACCTTTAAAAACTTAATTGGAATCATATCAAGACCAACTGCATTTGATTTTATGGAATACATTGCGTGAATAACGTGAATTGCGTGAAGTAGAAGAGATGACTAGCAATAATATTAACATCGGAGGAATAGTCCATACTATCATCGGATGAGAAATTATTGCAAAAAGCATTGTTTACTTCATCAGCACTAAAATTATTCGCTCAAGAAGCGACTGTCTTTTTAATACCAAGTTTTGTAATATTCATCCACAACTGTTTTGAGGGAAGTTTACGATCAAGCCGCGATGCATAGTAACGTTGTTTCGCAGATCTTACCAATATATTTACTCTGTTTCGTGCTCTTCTGAATAAAAAGTGATTGAATTGGTTTTGACTAGATTTCCATTTTTTAAATAATAAATCTCGATCTACAATCGCTCTGCATATGGTTGAGTCAAACCAAGTATTAACTTTTCTATTATCAGAAACAGTTCGGATCGGAACAAAGCCGTCATGTAAATTCAACAACACAGAGTTTAAAAATTCGATCAGTTGATTCGAATCATTGATTCGGTAGAATGATCGCCAGTCGTTCGATTGAAAAGCTTCTATGAGAAGATCTATTTCGATGGTATTGTAATCACGAAACTGAATTGTCTTCAGAGAACCCTTAGGGTTGAACTCGAGAGATGCGAACAGTATATCATGGTTGGAGAAAACAGGAGCTTCGATTTGACTAAATCTTAAAACTTTTGTTGTGTCATTAATCAATATCAAATCCAATTGAGATGAGCCATTTCTATGAAAGAAAGTTGGCTCACTCCCCAAGCTTTGAAGAGAGTGCGTAAACAATACATTTTGAAGTCTCTTAGACCTGGATGAATTTGCCGATAGATTGGTATTAAAAATCACCTAATAAAAAAATATGTTCATAATTAAAGCCATAAGACGAAAGCAAAAATTCCAATGATGCCGCTCAATCAACTCCAGGTGGGTTGTAGAGTGCTTTCAATAAAATTTAATCATTTTGCAAAACAATTTCAGTGGCTACGAATTCAGTATGAGCAGTTCCTATCTCATAGTTTGACTTCGATATTACATTGAAGTGAATTCCAGTCTTTATGTATAATAATATACCACCCCCTATACGACCTATCCGATCATGTCTTACTATCTCATAGCCATCAATTGCCACAACAGAATTGTTTGTTCTATCCGTCAACCATGTTTCGCTTACACAAATAATATCGACATTACTCACCTCAGCAATTTTACGTAATTCTTCAACTTTACAAAACTTACGAGCACATATACTTTGACTATTCAGACAGCATATGGATAGTTTATCTTTGAAAAACGCGGATTTCATCATTGTGAATAATTCACCAGTTCGTCGAAGTGTAAATCATTGGTTCATTGGCCATTAGACAAATAATAACACAAAGCAACTAAAAGAGGATAGTATGAAAGCATTTCATCAAGCACAATATTCATAACAATATATATTTTTATCGAACTCATTTGAATAAAACTAAATGCAAAAACAGTGAAAGCAAAAATGAGTTCTTGCCACTGTCTTTGAGTTTCATAAATAAAATCATGAGAAAAGAGAATTATTTGGTCCCAATGTAATGATAAAAAGATGTATAAGGGTTTCTGTGACGCAACGTAATGAAAACAGAAAAAGTCTACAGCTCAAGTTTCTTATCAGCAAATATACTATATTCACAATAAAGGGCGATACGATTTAAAATGAATTTTTGGTGATCATTTTCGTGTGTCTCATTTTTTCCGAGTCCAGTTAAAGGGCGATACGGTCAAAATTTGGTCAATATCAACTTGACGTATTTCTTTCAATTTTGCATTTAAAAAACCTGAACACCCCTCATTTTGAAGGTGTGTGTGTAGAATGTTGCTCCTATTTTGATTTTGGAATTCACTCTTCAGTTGTCAAAATGTCGTCCAAGCAAGAAGAGCAGCGTATCAAAATTTTGCTCGCGCATCGCGAAAATCCGAGCTACTCGCACGCAAAGTTGGCAAAATCGCTAAAAGTTGCCAAATCAACCGTTACAAATGTAATTAAAGTGTTTGGGGAAGCTCCACCCAATTGAGAAATACTGGGCTATTGTCAAGCGGAACCTAAAGAAGACCAAAAAAACTGCTAAGGACGAGCAGCAGTTCAAGGCAAACTGGCTTTCTGCGGCGAAGAAGGTGGACAAGGTGGCTGTACAAAATCTGATGGCAGGGGTCAAGCGTAAGGCCTGGCAATTCGGATTTGGAAAAGCGGAAGCCTAACTGAATATTTTTCCTGAATTTTATACTAATTGAACTTGAAAAAGAAATTTAATTTGATTTTTTAAATAAACCATTTCACCGATTTACACGCGTTTTCCCTTGACCAAATTTTGACCGTATCACCTTTTATAAGTCACTTCACATTTTTTCAGGTGACTCCTATTGTTTTGCTTGTGGCGCCATAAGTGAGAAACGTGACGACTACTAAATTCACATGCTTAACGACTGTTCCAGAAAGTATAAGCACACCTTATTTTAACGGTCACTTTCAATACAATGAAATATTCCAACATGTTTTGGCTGCGTCCTTTTGTTTGCACATTTCTGAATGACATAGCATCAAAAAAGTGCTCAGTTTTGTGTTACCTATCAAAATGCGCGGTCTTACTTCGGAACAACGAAAAAGTATCGTGCACAAATGGTGCACTGTGAGCGGACTCTTCTTGAGAAAATTGGCCAAGGAAGAGGGTGTAAGCGTCGGAGCGGTACGATCTGCGATTCGAAAATACAGAGAACAGTGTACATTTGAAGATGCACCGAAGAGTGGTTGGAAATCCGGTCCTGTTAGTCCGGATATCGATAAAAAGATCAGGGATGCCTTCAAGCGAAAACCAGCGACTTCCGTTCAGGATGTTGCGAAAAAACTAACGTCGATTAACGTCATGCGTGCCAAAAAAAAGAAGCTTGAGATAAAAACAAAACCGGAAGCAGAAAAAAACCCATAAGGAACGCAAAACAGGCCACGTCCGTGAAACCCGGGCTCGCAAACTCTACGAATCGTTGTTGTGTAGAAATTCTGGGTGTATAATAATGGACGATGTGTGAATCTTGATTACAAAACGCTTCCCGAACCACAATTCTATAAAATAAGCGAAGACAAAGACATTCTCGAAACGGAGAAGGCAATTTTTACCGAAAAATTCGGTAAGATTATAGTTTGGCAGTCAATATGCGAGTGTGGTAAAACATCTAGTCCATACATCACAACGGAGACGATGAACACTCAGATATACATTAAGGAATGTCTCCAGAAGCGATTATTGCCGATGACCAGGCAGCACGAAGGTCAAGTAGTGTTTTGGCCTGATTTGGCGTCATGTCATTACGCAAAGGACACTTTAGAATGGTACAAAAGTCAAGACGAATGTTTCGTGCCGAAAGTCATGAATCCGCCGAACTGCTCGGAAGCACGGCCAATCGAAACTTTTTGGGCGTTAGCCAAAGCAAAACTTCGGAAAATTTAAAAATTATTGGCCAAAAGTGGTCAAAATGGTGGAAAGTACCACTAAAGCTAATGGGCCATGTTCGAGGAAAAGTTAAATGTTTTGATAAAACGAGAGTAAAATACCATACAAAACACAAATACAAATATGATTTGCCAAAAAAAATTATTAAAACTAAAAAAAACATGATTTTTTTGTTATTTTGAAAGCGTGCTAATACTTTCTGGAACAGTCTATATTATAAGCTATCCAGCTTTTGTTTTACCTAGCGTTATATTTCATAAGTCCTCAACTGACAAATTGAAACAAATCACAATTTGTAAAGCTTAGGCCTTAACTAAGGAACCATTTTCCGGACAAATCACCGCAACACCGACTTGTTGCTAGCAGCAATTGTAGAACGAGAAGTTCTTTCATCATCATAAGGCACCAAGAGTGGACAGTAATGTAACAGGTTTAATCGTGCTCGTGGTCTATTGATAGCTTGTGATAGTTTCTTTTTGCCTGTCAGGGTGTGCGAATTTGTCCGTGCCTTGGCCTACCCCGCAGTGGGATGTAAGGCAAAAATAACGTCCTTGGTTCGAGTACTGCTGTGTCGCTCAATCTTCAATACATCTATTCAATTTTCAACCTGCCATACACTGACGGAACATTCAACACTTTCTCTTCATATCTTTCATTCTAGCAAACATGACTGTCCACTCTTGATGCCTCATGCTGATGAGCAACCATCTCCTGCTACATCATAATTCCGTTACTCCACGTACAGAAAAATACAGACAAAACAATTAGGAAAGGTCCATTAATTATGTCACGCAGCAAGGGGGGGGGGGGCTTGGGAAAACCTGACCATCCATGCATAAAAAAACGTGAAAAGGTGGGGGGGTTATAAAATGTCACGTTTTTCGTGACATAATTAATGGACGCTCCCTTATAGTATATTTTGATTGGCAATTTTATCACTGGATAGTGCTGTTGACGGTGCTACACGTGCCGTAGAACTTGTTTACGTGGAAAAAAGAAATGACTTTTTTTGTTAATATAGGGGGCGACCCCGGCGTAGCGGGGACCATCCATACATCTCAAACCAAAGTCATGAGTTCGAATCTCACCCCCGGAAAAAGTTACGAAAATGCCCAAGAGCGGCTGAAAATCTCGATAGTTAAGAAACGAAAAAAGAAATGTAAATATGAACGAATCCAAGTTGAATAAAGAAGAAGAAGACACCAGATGGTGGTAAATCTGACAGCACCCATGTTAAAGTATAGGATGAATATTTAAAAATGCATCTAAAAAATTAAAACATAATAAACATAATGGAAACAGAACAAGTTCACACCTTAAGTTACACATACTAAATGAGAATCGTGTATTCTTCCACACGCTCATTTTTAATAACTCAAAATTGAGTAGCAAACGACTCATTCTCGTTAAAAGTGGAACTACCCTGATGAAAGGGTTATTCATTTTTGATTAACTATGTGTCCTGTCAAAATTAGAGTAAGCATTACTCAGTATGTAATTTAAGCAACTCATTTTCATTTAAATTTGACCCGCCCTAACGGAGTGTTTTTAATTCTATAATAAGTTTGACGGCAAGGATATGGTGTCAAAAGAAATAACAAGGTGATGTCTTTTAATTCCGTTTTTGACGATAAATTTACTAAATGCACAGTACTTTCCTACCACTGATGTCAAATTTAAGCAAGGAAGGTCTCATATGCAGCAGTGAACGATAAAAAACCTCATTCGTGGTGGCGGCAGTACCCTGGAAGGCTCTTCTTAGCATTTCAAGTTTATTGCTTTCGCAATTAGCTTATTCCTTGCTTTCAACTTAGTGTTTTAGATGCACTTCCACAGTTATTAATTGAGAACTTTCGATGCCAGGTACCATTTTTGCATTAGTATAATTGTGTGGCAAGTACAATCATACCCTAGGCCCAGGGAGTCGAAAAAAATTCCTTGACGAAAAATTCCTAGACCAGACCGGGAATCGAACCCAGCCACCTCCAGCATGGTGTTGCTTTGTAGCCGTACCTTTACAGACTGAGCTAAAGGAGGACTGGTTGCATTTTGGATTGAAGCTTTTCGAAGCGGCACTCTGGAATGTGCACTGACTATATGTACTGACACAAAAATGCAGGACAAAGCCAAATTTGGAAGAGGAGATGGACCTCGGTTAACACTTACGTCCCCAAACCCTCTGATACGCAATCGTTAGCCATCGGATTTCAATGCGATGTTTGCAATAGATCACAAAATTATCCTAATTTGTGGATCTGCACTAGTTATTCCGAAAATATCCGTAGTTTCGGATTCCATGAGTAGGGAGGACTGGGGTGAATACCTATCAGGGATGGTTTAGCAAGACTAGGTATCAGGGGGTGTTTTAAGGATTTCTGGTCATACTGGCCACTAAATGAGGCCATATGGGCCGAGTTCCTTCGGCCACTAAATGAGGCCCTGTGGCCGTATTCAAATAATTTCCAATACCTGGCTTACGACACATCAAACTTCATGATTTAGCAAAACTAGGTTTTCGGAGAACATTCTGAAGATTTCTAATTATACTGGGCACTTAGGGAGGCCCTGTGGGATCCGAGTTTCCAATATTCAAATTGTATCTAAAACCTGGCTTGCGATCTATAAAACTTCAAAATTTTGCAAAACTTTGACTTTCGAGGACATTCTGAGGGTGTCTGACCATACTGGTAACCCAGAGAGGCCCTACAGGGTTTTGAGTTCCTAAATAAAACATAAATTTCACATCGCTAGAACTATTCTGTGCCATTTGCGCTAATTGAGCACGATCCAACGCGCACATTTTTGCCAGTCAAGGTGGCGGATCCGTTGCAGCCTTGACCTACCCCGCATGGATGTGTGGCAAAAGTGTGTGCGTTTGCTTCAAAATAATGCTTAGCAAAAACCCTACGCTTAATTTCAAACAGCTTCACTATTTCTAGCTATTTCATAGCCTGCCGAAATCTATCGGCCCTATCAATACTTTCTCTTCACATTTTTGCTTCTAGCAGAAATTTCTGTCCACTCCTAGGGTTGCATGTTGATATGAAGGATATTTCCAATTTCAAATATTATAATTGATCAAGTGCTACATGCAACAACAAAAAACATGATTATTTCATATAAAAAAAGGTATAGCTATGTTATTAACGTTATCATTTTAACTTTTTATTTAGTACGATAATTCAAACTTTAGCTCAAGATGAATATGATGTCTTCATGTTTGAATTCATGAATGTTTGCCTCCTTTGTTTTGAAAAAAAAAGATACTGTCCCGCAGAATCCCATCTATTCTTTACTTTGCCAGGTCAATGTGCGGCCACCATTACATTTGCCAATAAGAAGAGTTTTTGAATTTTTAGCAAAATCACAGGAATTTATTACTCCACAATAAACCTAATTATATTTATAGAAAGGTACATAACTGGAATCCATCGATATTAGTGAAATTTTTTTTTTTGTTTAGATCCGTTTGAGAAATCGGACCAAAGGCTCAACTAATAGGCTAAGAATCGGGTCTGACTCCCTACGTTCATTTGTTCGGTGATGTCGAAAGCTTGATATATTCAATCTCTGTGCTTGAAATAAAATTTCATTGTTTATTTATAACAAATTGATTGATTAAAATTTGATGTGTAATGCTTAAGATGCATCTAAAATTAAATGAGAAAACGCCAGTCAAAATTGTACTTTGAAAAAGAAAATATGGCAACTTTATAGTTGATTTACCGGACATAGAAACTGGATAGGCGAGACTTCATTCCAGGCACATCAATTGGGTATTACTTAGTGTATATAATTGTTGATCCCCGAGTTTTTTTAGTTGACATACGAACGAATCGTCTAAAGAGCACCATTACAAATCTGAATAAGGCTGTTTTATGAATATTGTTTAAATTCATCCGAACTGATAAATTGAGTCTGTTCAAAACTATAATTTCGTCGTAGAAGAAGATGTTCGCTCATCACCATGAGGCCCCAAGAGTGGACAGTAATGTTTGCTAGAAAGGAAAGGTATGAAGAGAAAGTGCTGATTGCTCCGTCAGTGTACGGCAAGTTGTGAAAATTGCACGGCGGGACAAATTAACTCAGTTTGAGAGGCCACTTTACTCAGCCGCCTGGGAACGGCGACTCAGTTTCGTAAAAAGTGGAGTTACTCAGTCTACGAGTGACTCCACTTTTTACGAAACTGAGTCGCAGTTCCCATGCAACTGAGTAAAGTGGACACTCACATTGAGTTCAATTTGCGGCCGTGTGAATAGAAGTATTGAAAATTGGGCGAAGGGCCTTTCATTTCCAGCAAACATTACTGTCCACACTTGGGGCCAAGTGGCGATGAGCGAACATGTCTTTTCACATCATAATCGTTACTCCACGTACGGAGAGTACAAACATAACAACTATAGCATGTAAAATCCCATAATGGGGGAACCCATTGACCCATACTGGTACAACGGTATTTCTCTCAGATGTCTTTAAAGTCAGAGATGACAATAGCAAAAATTTGAGTAAAAACAGATGGTGTGTACAAAAATAAACCCAAAAGGAGAGAGTTTGGCAACAAAGTGGAGTGTGTACAAATAACCGCTAGAATCTTTCACAAGCTATTGGAGGTACATGAGCACGATCAGGCGCGCATTCTTTTGCCTGTCAAGGTGGCGCATTCAATCGTGCCTTGACCTACCCCTCAGTGGGATATAAGGCAAAGGAATGCTTGCTTGGTTCTCGAGTACTGCTATATCCAAGCTCTTTGCTCAATTACCAATATTTCTGTTCAATTTTCACAACCTGCCGTAGTACACTGACGGAAATATCAACACTTTCTCGTTATATCCTTCATTCTAGCAAACATTACTTTCCACTCTTGGGTAATCATTGTGATGAGCGAACATCTCCTTTAACATCATTATCGTTACATAACAATTATAGTATATAACTCAATCGTTTGATAGTGTGATTGATTCCATGTTTGGCATCAGACACTTTTATTCACTTGCATACTGCAGTATGAAATTGTGGCATGTGAAATCTTCATAGTTTATTAGATGTGTGCCTTCAAAAATCGAGTTCTTGAGTAGGGGGAGGTAACTCATCAAATCTGCTCATCCGCCTCTAAGCATATTACTATGAGGTACTGGTGGATGGGTCTTCACCGGTTGTCTGTCGATCTGCCAAATTTGAAAGACGTTTTTATTGAGTAATCTCAAATTATGATAATCCGTCCACTATATCACAAAACAATGCAATTGAGTGGATTGGAGGCAATGAAGTGATTGGATATAGGACCAAGTCTGGTGTTACTATAAATCGATGAGCTTGGCCAACAGTGGAAACAAAGTTGCCAAAAGTCACGAAATGCATCTACAGACTATTATTTTTACCAGTTTTCTCAGTCGTAGTTTTCGATAGATTGGCTTGAATTGTTCTTTATATGGTATTATTAGAATTTTGCATAACTAAATAGATTATTCTGTAAGTTTCAAATTTCAATATAAAATTTTAGTGAGGGAGATAAGGTGCTATAACCTAGGCAAATTATTGCCAGACTTTTGATTCAAATGTCAAAAGTCCACCCACAGGCAAGAGGAGCATAAACTTATCTTTCTAGCATCTATGATCCCAACGGTCATAGTCGGCGGATTCGCCGACTTGGGTATCACATCGATATTCAGCCGCTCCATCTCCTCCAACGATCGCTTCGAGTAGTGGGCCGACGCCAGATCCGGACAGAACGCCACGTCTTGCCCTTATGGTATTTCTTGATGAACGATGCAACTTCCGGCAGGTATTTCGTACTAGAAATTTCCCCGACTTCCGCTTGCTGACATATATGTTCATGTTAGCCAGGTAATTTTTCACTGTTTGGCCGGTTGAAACGACCTCCCGACCAAGCGCACGCAGCGATGTAGCCACTTTTTCCTCGGTCTTCCTCTTCAGCATCCGTTGGAGCTTTTTGTCACTCAGGGTCGTCGGCCGTCTGGATTCGAGCTTTCTTTTGATGCTCTGATTGTTGTCTAATAGTGCCAAGATGTTTTAGATGCCGCAACGAGCGTATCCGGCTTCCACAATGTGCCGCACGATGTCCGTTTTCGACGGACTGGGGTGCCGTTCTTTCAACGCGCACACTTCTGAACGGAGTTGCTTCACTTTTTTTGCCATCACAGTTCGAGTTCGCTTGATAGAGCTGTCAAATTTTCTCTGCTGAATCATGGGTTACTATGATTGATCCTGCATGGGAAGTTTTGTCAGTGCGCGTATAAGTAAACCCTGAAAAATCGGCAATTTTTGTCCATTTTTTAAATGCCTATGTTAAGTATTTATTGAAGTCTCTCAGGCTTGAAAATATGGTATTCAACTAACGTAGCAGTGTTTTTTTTTTGCAGCGTCAGGCTAAATTGAGTTTATATTCCAGGGTGTGCAATCCAAATTTCTTTAGGTTGCATATAGTCACTGTACAGAAATTTAAGTCTGCTCTTGTACAAAGCATCACAACTGCAAAGCAGATGTTCCGAGGTTTCACGTTCCATGTTACAGAAACTACAGATATCATTCTGAACCTGGCCAATGTTTTTCAAATGATATCTACTCGGGCTATGTCCGGTTACTAGACCAGAATAGGTACAAAAAACTCTTTCAACCAATTGGTCATCACCCTTTGCTCTTCCCAAGATTTTAATTCCATTTTTATAGCACAGTATGATATCCCGCATAATGGTTCTGGGCCAATAAACTGTGCATTTGAACCTGGTTTAGCAAGCTCGTCTGTCCTTTCATTGCCTTCAATGCCACAGTGTTCCGGAACCCAGAATAAATTTACGGAGTTCTCTTGGCAGCCCTTTCGCAGTGAAAGAATGCATTCCCAGACAAGTTTGGATGGGCATTTATAATTACTTAACGCTTTGATTGCCGCTTGGCTGTCTGTGAAAATACAAATATTTGCACATCTATATTTTCTGTTCAGACAAACGTTAACACATTTTATTATAGCAAAGGATCTCCGCTTGGAAAACCGTTGGATAGTTTTCCATCGCCACTGAGATTTCTACACCAGGGCCGAAGATTCCTGCTTCCGTTTTTGTTCCAATTTTTGAGCCATCTGTGAAGAAATTGTATGGAGCCTTGACGAACAGTGGGACCTCCGACTTCCCAGTCTATACGTGACGTTTCACAAATGTTGTTAGGGATGTTATAGTTTTCCACAGGTTTCATCCAGTCTACAATCATGTACATCACTGGCCCATTTCGAAAGCTTTGTGAAATGCTCAGGTGACCGACTAAGTCACCAGACATGAAAGTTTTCAACCGTTCAAGTCTATTTAGAATTGAATTCAACGCATTTGATGGAGTGCTGCGCATCGCTCCCGTTATAGCAATGGATACTAGCCGTTGAAGTTTTGTAAGGTTTTTCTGTGCAGTAGGCTCTTTTGTTTTTGGCCACCAAACAAGAGAAGCATACGTTTATTTTGGACGTAGTATGGATGTATAAATCCACATTATCTCTTTTGGTCTTGGACCCAATTTTCTGCCAAATGTTTTTGAGCATATCCAGAAAGCACTAGTTGCCTTACCGATCACACACTCAAGATGAGCATTCCAGTTCAGTTTGGCATCCAGTATCACCTGTTCACTAAGATGAATCTTAAATCCTCCTAGCTGAAACGCTTTTAAAGGGCGATACGGTCAAAATTTGGTCAATATCAACTTGACGTATTTCTTTCAATTTTGCATTTAGAAAACCTGAACACCCCTCATTTTGAAGGTGTGTGTGTGTAGAATGTTGCTCCTATTTTGATTTTGGAATTCACTCTTCAGTTGTCAAAATGCCGTCCAAGCAAGAAGAGCAGCGTATCAAAATTTTGCTCGCGCATCGCGAAAATCCGAGCTACTCGCACGAAAAGTTGGCAAAATCGCTAAAAGTTGCCAAATCAACCGTTACAAATGTAATTAAAGTGTTTGGGGAACGTTTGTCGACAGCCAGGAAGTCTGGATCGGGGGAAATCGAAAACCGGAAGCCGCTGAGACGACAAAGAGAGTTGCCGATAGTTTCAAGCGAAACCCTAACCTATCTCTCCGAGATGCCGCAAATAAGCTGGGTGTATCGTCTACAACCGTGCATCGAGCAAAAAACGAGCCGGACTATCGACTTACAAGGAGGTAGTGACTCCAAATCGCGATGATAAACAAAATACGACGGCCAAAGCGCGATCCCGGAGGCTGTACACGACGATGCTGACGAAGTTTGACTGCGTGGTAATGGACGACGAAACCTACGTCAAAGCCGACTACAAGCAGCTTCCGGGACAGGAGTTTTATACGGCAAAAGGAAGGGGAAAGGTAGCAGATATTTTCAAGCACAATGAAACTGTCAAAGTTCGCAAAGAAATATCTGGTTTGGCAAGCCATCTGTACCTGTGGCTTGAAAAGCAGCATTTTCATAGCTTCAGGACTGTCAACCAAGAAATTTACGTGAAAGAGTGTTTGAATAAACGTCTGCTGCCTTTCCTGAAGAAACACGGTTGTTCCGTACTGTTTTGGCCGGATTTGGCATCTTGCCATTACGGTAAAAATGCCATGGAGCGTGTACGCCGCCAACAACGTGCAGGTGGTTCCCAAGGACAAGAACCCTCCCAACACGCCAGAGCTCCGCCCAATTGAGAAATACTGGGCTATTGTCAAGCGGAACCTAAAGAAGACCAAAAAACTGCTCAGGACGAGCAGCAGTTCAAGGCAAACTGGCTTTCTGCGGCGAAGAAGGTGGACAAGGTGGCTGTACAAAATCTGATGGCAGGGGTCAAGCGTAAGGCCCGGCAATTCGGATTTGGAAAAGCGGAAGCCTAACTGAATATTTTTCCTGAATTTTATACCAATTGAACTTGAAAAAGAAATTTAATTTGATTTTTTAAATAAACGATTTCACCGATTTACACGCGTTTTCCCTTGACCAAATTTTGACCGTATCACCCTTTA
>JASCZW010017336.1:0-17217 GCA_034211315.2 Aedes japonicus | reverse complement strand
TAACCGAACAAAATGTCAAAAAACTCAAGTTTATGGGCAAAACACATTTGGACACTTCTTTGATGATTTGTGATAATTGTCGTTTGCATTTAAATAGAACGGAACAATCCCATGCTGCAATTTCGGAGCCTAGTGAGAAACCATCAATTACTAACATTATGGATCCACAACCATCTACATCACGGCAAGTAGACTTGTATGGTCTCGAGGAAACGCCATCGGCAATATCATTAATGTCAGTGCCATCTGATAGCAGTGTGCAAGATTATTCAAGGCGCCATAATATTGAGCTATTTAACAAGGGCGTAGCTGGAATCAACGTTTCGCCAATATCGGCTAAAAAGTTCCTGAACGTAAATTATGCCCGCAAAAGTTCAAAGATGTTTCAAACGGCATTCGGACACACATATTTGGGGATCAAGCGGAGGAGGATGACCTGAACAATTGAAAGTGAAAGCAGCCGAATATGACGAAATAATCGCGCAGCTAAAGGACCGGTATGCTGATCCAGAAACTTCGAGGGACGATCAAGTAAGGATACTTTCGGTTTTACCACAATCTTGGACAAATCAAAGAGTAATGGCAGAATTTGGAATAACAAACAAGTACATCGTATCACAAGCTAAATTCCTTGCAAAGCACGAAGGTGTTTTAGCTGCCCCTAACGAAAAGCTGGGACACGGTCTGAACCCGGAAATAAAAACCAAATTTTGCAATTTTACGACAGTGATGAGATTACACGAGCAACCCCTGGTATGAACGACTACGTTTCAGTGAGGAGTGAAGGTAAGAGGGTTCATATTCAAAAGCGCCTTTAGTTTGTTCATTAAGAGAAGCTTTCATTAAATTTCAAGAGATGCATCAAAATGCTGTTGGGTTTAGCTCTTTTGCAGCACTAAGACCAAAGCATTGCAAATTACTTGGCAGCACAGGTTCTCATAACATTTGTGTTTGCACCATTCATGAGAACATTAACTTGATGCTACATGGTCTTAGAAATATTCATTCGAGAATGATTATAAATTGTGTTTTGACGAAATATTATGTAGCTCATCAACTAGAACTAAAAAATGTTACCTCCGTGAATGCGAACGATGTCCAGGCTTTTCAGATTTTGAGAGTAGTTTAACAGACAAATTAGAAAAACGTGGTTTAGTTGAAATATCTTTGAGCAATGGATTTCAACTGATAGATGTAGTTTAGAGACACTTGTTAAACCAATTGATGAATTTATTGCTTATTTTTGTGAAAAGTTGGAACAATTAGTATCCCACGATTTTGTCAAATCTCAGCAGTCTAGTTTCTTGAGAGATTATAAAAGTTGTCTTAAAGACGGCGAAGTAATAATAATTTGTGATTTTTCTGAAAATTATTCATTTGTTTTTCAAGATGCTGTTCAAAGTAGTTATTGGAGTAATGAGCAAGCCACTATTCACCCTTTTGTCATTTATTACACGGAATCTGGAATACTTAAAAATATCAGTTTCATTGTTATCTCAGAAGTGTTGAAACATGATACGATTGCGGTGCAGGTGTTTATTTCAAAACTAATAAGCTTTTTGCAAACAAAAATTAAAGTAAAGAAAGCTACGTTTATGTCTGACGGGGCAGCATCCCAATATAAAAATAGGAAGAACTTTGCAAGCCTTTGTAAGTTTAAAAAGAAATACAATATTGATGCTGAATGGCATTTTTTCGCAACATCCCACGGTAAGGGACCTTGCGATGCAATTGGTGGTACATTAAAACGAATGGCAAGATATGCAAGCCTTGCTGTACAACATGAACACCCTATAAAAGTGCATTAGAGTTATTCGAATGGGCGAACCAAACAAGTGATGATTGTTTAACAAAAATGTCGTTTTGTTATGTATCACATGAAGAGTATGAACAGGGGGTAGCAGAATGGAATGAAATTTACCGACAGACTAAAACGATTGCAGGTACACAAAAGTACCACTCATTCGTTCCAATTTCAGAAAACGAAGTTTTTGTAAAACTGTTTTCGAATGACGAAGAAGGCAGGATTCATAATATATATAAAAGCAATCAATAGTTTATATAATGTTTATGTAATATTATCAATGACCGAGACTAATAAATGGTATATATAAATATAAATCCAACCATAATTCATTATTTTTGTCTTATAACTTTAAGTGAAGCTTTTTCAATCGACAAGCTGTTAAAAGTAAGTAAGAGGCACATACATGTGTTTTAAAAAGGCTAAAAACACAAGAGAAACAATCGTTAGCTATTGTTGTTTTAATATCACGAGTAATTTATGAAAAGGGCGTATTTTTTGAGGTTTTGAAATTTTATTGAAAGAAAATCCGAAATATCTTGAAAACGGTTGCGTTTAATGTGGTTTATCATTGAGATCATTATTGTTTGTAATGATCTCCAAAACCATATTGTAACATCAAAATTTATTTATAAGAATGAATAACTAAAATTTGAAATATACACCAAAGTTCGCTATTTGAAAAACTTTTTTATTATAAGAGCGTCCATCCTAGAGTTTATTTTAAAACGTGTCTTTTTCCTCAAATTTCCATACAACAAATTAAAAAAATATTAAAAATATGTTTTTTAGATATTTTATTTTTAGTAATTATTTTTGATTTTTTCTTGATGAAAAAAAAATTTTTTTCTGTGTATATTTTTTTAAGAAAGGCTTTTAGTTCCCTACAATTCCCTTATATAAAGTTTTTCTCTAAATGTTATGGTTTTTGAACTACGATTTTTCAAGTAAAATGTTGGAAAAAACACATACGCCCATCTCAAAAGTTACTCTTGAACCCAAATTATCTTAACACCAGTGGAATTTTTTTTTCCAACGTACCGAACTCATGTGCCAAGTTTCATCCAAATCAATGATGATCGGGTATGATTTTTGGGATTTCCGGCACATTATGGATGGAATTCCTCAGTGGTCATTTGATAGCTTACCTTTTGTTAGACAATTGTGAGATTTTCATGGTGATATTCTCACAACGGCCGTTCAGAATGATTCGACGGATGCATATGAGAGATCATTCCCGATGAGTTTTCGCTCGTTTTCTCAATTCCATCATGTTTGGTTATAGAATACAAGAAACGTTTTACAACGTGCTTCATTTGGGAATATCAGGGCAATGATCCCCCATCGCATCTTCAAGTGATCATTACAAGCTGTCCATTTGGTCCAGGCATTTTTGAACGTTGATGGGGCAGCCGATTCACACATGAAATCTGCCGTTACCAACTCGACAGAACGCCCCCAAACCCCTTTCTGAACTGAAGGGCAGGGCAGTCTACACACTCAGATTATTTTACAGAAACCTGTGAAATATTACCGAATTCTCAACAGCTGAACGTTCGGTAATCTGATTTTACGAATTTCGGTAAAATTATACCGAAATCCGGTCAATTTTTTAAAAAGGATTACCGAACGATCAGCTGTTGAAAATTCGGTAAAACTTTAAAGATTTCTGTAAAAAATCTAAGTGTGTAAGTCAGTCTAACATGCACCAAAACATTAAAAGTTCAATAACTCAGTACATTTTGAGATTTGACTATATGCGTAGAACAATTTAAATCATTCTCTATCACCCCTGAAAATATTTGCTCTGAGGAACCGAAGACCCTGTATATAGATAGATTAATGACGTTTATAAATTAAACTGCCAATAATAGGGATAAAAAAGTTACGTTATATCGAGGTAAAAGTTACGTTATATCGAGGTTACGTTATGTCGAGGTATGACTGTACAACAAGTTTGCAACAAGTTCTCAGGAATAACCATAGCTCTAAACCACAAATTTCCATTGAAAACCTCATGTCCGCCTAAAGTAGCGAACTGGACCACTGTGCAATGGTGACAACAACCGGCCGAACACAAAAAGGAAGCCCCGACCATATCGCACAAATTTGTAGTGCTAGCGACGATTATCTGATGAGACTACAGAATCCTGTTTCCATGTTTACTCCATCCCCAAACCATTTTAACCTCGAGTAAACCTCAAGTGATCGGTCCACGTTCTAGTATTCGTAGTATTAAGTCATTACATTATCAACAATGCATTATCGGCTCCGTAAAGATAACGCAATTGAGCCTCACAAATAAGTGAACTAGATAAATAAATAAAGAGTTATAATAAAAACAAATCATGTAAATTATTCTCGACTACTTCGACCACCCGATTTTTCAAATCTTTTTCAGTGCTCCAACATTTGAATTTACATTCGTCCATAAACTCTACCATCCATATTTGCCCATTTGCAAATTTTCAACGACATCCACGTCTTCCCTAAGCCGAATGTTTTTCCATGCAAGCAATGAAACGGCCTGGGATTCTAATCACTGCAAATTTGATTAATCTTCCTGCTAAGTTTCAGATAAAACGCAACCAGCAACAGTCGACAGTTGCGCGCCAGCAGCGGCCTCACGGTTGAGTGCCGCGCGAGGAGCAAACTGGACATTGAGCTATGGGCGTTTAAAGGTCAAGTTTTCAACGCTAGCTCAAATCTCGCAGAGCACTTCGTTGGCGGATGATTTTTAAGCGTTGTAGTAGTCGCTATTCCTTGCATTAGACGCGCGATGTAGATTACATAATCAATAGACCGATAAGCCTGATTGCTGCTCCCTATTGGCTCGTTGGTAGCGAGTATGACCTACGTTCGGGTATGATGTTTACTTTGCATTCGGGAGCTGATAGGGAAGTTTTCAAACAGTTGCTGATTTCAAGACATTTTCAAATTTCAAAGTCATCGAATGTGTATTACCTACTTCTAAACTTTACGCCCCCCAGTTGACGTAATAACCTTGGAATTAAACATTATCTGAATCTTATCGCTTTGCTAAGGTAGCGCTAATAGGGTCATTTTCCAAATTTCCAATTGGGCCATATTGAACCGTTTCAGAGATAACGAGTATCTAGCTTCAAAAAATGCATAGTTCATTTCAATGCAAGGCGAATGTCAAGAGCGACGATAAAAACTCGTCCATTGACCCTATAGCTGTTTCGAGAATCGCCGGTATCAAGTATCTATCGTTCCGTATCGTTCGGAATAATAGGGCAAATCTCGAGCTAACCATATGACGTGTGCAAGTCGTCCGAGCTCGACCAGCAATCAATTATGTGCGAATAAAGCACATAAGCCCGGGCTCGCTATCGCTGAAATCGTTATCGAGCAACCATTACAGAGTGAATGCGTACTATTTAAGGCATTAAGTGCTCTCCAACACACCCTGAATTCCGCGTCCTCCGACTGAAATACATGCGTCGTTGTAAAGTTTAGTAGGTTGTAAATAAATCAAGCCACCGCCACCGGGATCAATTTACTGGATTAGCTGGGATTCGCGTTCAGAGTGATGTGGATTTCCGCAGAATAGACCAACACTGAGTTATTAATTTTTGTTGACAGTCATGAACGACAATTTCCGCCTACTTGTTCAACGATGACAACCGAAACTCAGCGGTCGCTCAAAAACATTGGACAATAACAGTCTCAGCGGTTTGTTCCGTTGATTGCTACCTAGTTAATAACAGTACCATGTCAGTCTTATTGTCTTCAAAGCAAAATGCTTTAATTACACGTTAATCACCCGTTAATGAGAGCCCATTGCCTGATTGCAGTTCGTTTTTTTTTCTACCGCCATCGTTTCAGATCCCATCAGCCCGGTAACGACCGCGGAAGCTGCTGCCGACTAGCAGGTTGCATTCAAACTCCAAATCTCCCAACGAGAAAAGTGCCCATTCTTCACATTCCAAAATGTCAGAGCAGCTGAAGGAGGAAAAACTCAACCGGTACGGACATGTCGAGCAGGTGGAAAATCTGACCACCACGGATACGACCCAGGCGGTGAAGCTGCGCGTTGCCAAGGAAGGAATCGCCTCGCTCGATCCTATTTCGGTGCCGGAGTTGATGAATCGTACCGTGCGAGACTATCCCGACCATCCGGCCATTATGTACAAGAACGCGCAGAAGATCTGGACGCCGGTTACCTACAGGTGAGTGATCGATGAAAAATTAGTAGTAATGCTTAAAAAATTTGGAGATGCGGGGCATCGATCCCCGTACCTCTCACATGCTAAGCGAGCGCTCTACCATCTGAGCTACATCCCCTGTTGTGAATGGAGTGAAACGGTGGCAATAAATTTGTGCAAAAATGTGACAAGGACCAGCGCTCCGTTCATTCAGTAACCAGTTCGATATTGTTTTGCTAGGGAGTGTCGGCGGCTGCAGTGTGTCAATAGTGTAGCGAACATGTGCATGGCAAGCAAAAATAAAAATAAAGCAACAGCCAGCCGGTTTGTTTGGATTGTTTCTTCAGTCGCGTGACGAATTTTAAAATGCGCTGCGTTGAGCCGGTGTTTTTAATAAGAAAGCTATCGAATCAGGGTTAGCAATCCTATAATGGCGGTGCTTAAAGCATTCGTTCTAACAGTGGCTTAAAGACTCAAAAAAGTCCCTATTGGATGGACACGCTTACATCGTATTACCACTATAGATGTGATTACCCTAAGGCTATGATTTATTTTTAAACTCGCTAACGCCACTGTCTGTCAATTATGTTCATTCATTCAGCTGTGCAAATTAAAAGGACTGATCAGTTTGTTGGCATTGCGATCGAGGGGTGCGACACCAGCTGAGATGCAGCGAATTTATCAATCTGCTGTTTCGAGATATATAAAATTGATGTTCTATTTCAAGACGATGTAAATGTTCAATATTTGAAAATTATACTGAATACCGAAAAGAAATGATAGAGAAATGAATTTTCTGGATTGTTAATTTTGACCCCAGCATTATAATCAGGGAGCGCTGTTACATGTATGTTTTTTTTTTCCAATATTCCACTTTTGGTCTGCGGAAACAATATTAGAAGATAGATCATAGTTTATGCCTAGTGTGTAGCTTATAGCCGATTTAAAAATGCGCACTTCAGTTTAGTGTCGCAGTAAGCAAACGAAATGTCCCACGTCGATGATTGTCTAGAGTCGAAATACAACTGAAGTGCAGATGATGCGTAGAAGGGAGGAGTGGCTCTATCAGTTTACATGGATGGTCGTGTAATTTTAAATGGCAATGGCGAGCAACCAATATAATTTTTGAAGGTCGTGTAATATTATGTTACTTTGATGAACTCGTATTATTATTCATAACGAATATTTGAAATACCCTAAATAGAACATAAAGATACAGCAGCAAACCATTACGTCGACCTAAATTGTGTGATTTTTTCAAATTGCGTGGCATGTAGTTTCCATATTTTTTAGTGTATACTACCACCCATTGTAGCACGGAAACTAAGTCCGACAGCAATGGGCTCTCCTCTCTGTTTGACTTGATCAAGCTTTAATAACCACTAATTATCCTAATCATGCCATTGTATGAAAGGCCAAAACGGGGTTGGGTGGATCGTTAGGCATCTTCACTTATACGTTTCCACAGGGATATAAAGTTTAAATGTTGTGCATATTGATCCCAGTTTGTTTTCCTCGGATTTCGAAATGTAGAAGTTGACCGATTTCCACCACTCCATTCGAACACAATGTGTCTATAATCCGACGATGACGTTTCCTCAGAGACTTCCTACTTTGAAATACGTTCATAAATTGCACTATTGCACAATGTCAAATCCAAGACTTCTTGTCTGATAGCATTTGAAAAGGTAGGTTCGTTTCCCTTATTGCATATGTCTATATTGTTTGAAGAGAGATATTCCAATAAGCACTCCCCTCGACTGTTGATATCCGTACTACCCCACACGGTATGATGTGCGTTGGCATCACAGCTAATTATGAATGACTTATTATTTGCTCTGCAGTACTTGACAAATGAGTCTATCTCAGGAGGCGGCACCTCAGGAGCATCACCTGGAAAATAGGCTGAAGCCACTATGATCTCAGTTTTTCCTCTGGTGGTAGGCACCTCAACCATGGGCGCAACAATGTCCCGTTTGAAGAATTCTGTAATGGGATAGCAATTCAGTGTTTTATCAACCAAAACAGCAGTTCTTGGCGTACTCTGATTTTCATCATATAACAACTTACAGTCCTGTGTTTGAATACCCAGTATCTTTCCTTTATTAGTCCATGGCTCTTGAATTAGTACCACGCCCAGCCTCTCTTTTCTAAACCTCCTTTTGCATGATGGAGGTCCGCCTGCAGGAACTTAGTTGGTTTCATTTCTAAGGGTGGCACGCTCTTTCTTGCTTGTGCGGGGAGCGATAGACCCATCAATGTTTTTAATGGTCAGAGCAATATGCTCGGCATTTACGTATGGAGTAAAATACCCAGTTACACCTTTTAGCCAGTTTGCTGTAATTTGATCCTTGCATTCAAGAGACAAAACGCCTTGCCTGTAGCTACATTTTGTAAACTTAGATTTTACGTCATGTCTTTGCTCCTCTACTTTTTGCAGAGGAGCTTCTTGCAGAGCATCGAGCTGCACTGTCAAAATTTTGAGTTTTGGATAATCGTTAATGATTATTCCACTCTTTATCATTTTTGCCGATTGACCTCGATTTAAATAAAAGCAAACTCATCCTAATTTTTTTTTTATGTTTTTAAATTTTTAAAAATTATGATAATAGTTTTATATTTGCGGTTATTAGTTTCGATTTCACTTCGGTTTCAGTGAAACTAGCATCACTGGTATTATATTACTTTCACGCAACAATATTTATGCGCTAGCTTTTTAGCACGTTTGAAAGCTTCCCATGTAAGTTCGAAAGCTCCTCATGCAAGTTCGCAAGCCAAACTTGCATCCAAGTTTGCAATGAGGTCTTATTCAAACCAAGTTGAATAAAAGTTTATTCAAGCTTTTAATGCCTTCTCTTACTTGCCGCGTTTTATTTTCTTTTCGTTTTCACTTTTCTATATGGCACACAGTTAATAAGGGATAAATACGTTTTTACACTGGATTTCACCTGATACACTTAACTTTGGCACCGGTATTGTTTCAACTATAACTTTTTCACTAACTTTCGATTTACTGATTCGTTATGCACTTGAAAAAGCAGAAATATACATGAGCCCGAAGACAAAGGTAGTGTAAACAAATCCAGTGATGCCAATTAAAGTCAGTTCTTATGACCATGAACATCCCAAGATAATCACTGGTGACCTTACAGAAGATTCACTGAAAGTGTTTGAATGCATATCGTCACCTTTCATAGGTTATGAAACTATTGTTGCCACTGTAGATGCTGACATCAGAACTCAAGAGCAGTTTTGGTGACCTAGAACATCACAAAATATCCCATTCTATCTGTTTATCTTCCAGAAGACTCACTTAAATTGGTCAAACACATATTGTTACTTTGTTTGGTCTATAAAGCTACAGTTACAGCTGGTGATTTTTAGTTTTGAATTCAGTTTTGAACAAAGACGTAGTCCTGTGTGTGTGTGTGTATACAATCCAACTCCCACTGTCCGGCAGTGCTTTTATGGAAGAAAAATGTCTATCATGCTTTATTCTAATCACAAATTGTAAACATTTCTAGCCCGGGTGTTGAAAGGTGATAGCTCTGTTGAGATCCAGTGACCCATTTCAGAATGCCTGGTCACTCACGTCCATTCCAAGGTCACTATCACCTACAACAAGCCCCGCATAAACACAACACTACAATATCAATTGAATTCCGCTGAGAGATTTCTGGTTTTTTTTTCTGTGCTCACTCGATCACTCACGCCGCGAACAATATTTAACCGGAATCCATTGTCTTCAAAACTTGAATGTTCCTAAAATTAAATTAGCAAAATCGTTTCACGCTTAAAGATTTCGATAAAAGAATAGCATCTAGGGTTAACATTCCCATTTTCATCTCATTTCTGATTTCGTACTTTTTATTGATTGTTAATTTTAATTATTGGTAATTGTTGTTGAAAGCAAGCCACAAAAGGAATCGATTGATTGATACATCAAACCTACATTTCCGATTAATATGAATAAGGGATCATGAGATGAATAACGGAACAGTTCCCCTATCTGGTAATGCTTTCGAAAAGTGTGCTGGTGCTTTTGATTTGAATTTAAACTATTTCAGCTATTTTAACTGGTTCTATACAATCAAATGCAGCATTTCTACCATTGGAAAATACTGTACTTGACCATTGATCACCATCTCAGAACAATAATGTTTATCGGTAAGAAGTACTAGAGGATTATCAGATGCACTTTTGAACTGCATTTCCACTGATCTGGCAACACTTGTGTGCTTCTTTCCGAAATGGTAAAGAACCAGACCAGCCCTGGGACGTGGTAGTTGAAGTTAAACTACCTCAAGGTTTTGCCAGTGCTCAGGGATAAAAAACTAAGACGTAGTCCCACGTCAAAAACGAGGGAGGTGGGTTGTACCACGGATATAGCTGCCAGGTTTCCGTATAAATGCGTTGGTGTATAGTAATACCGGTATCATCTTATTTAATAACAATTAATATGAAACACTTATGGTTGGTAGATATAAAAATGTTTGATAAGATCTCAATGTGGTAAACTTTGCGGAGAAACCATTGCTTTCGTTCAGCTGGAATGGAAAATCTCTATTCGAATGCCTCAAACAATCCAAAATAAACTATTGTTTGATAATATACAATGGTTGTTTAGCATAAATCACGAACATCGCGGTTTTTTGTTTTTTGTTTATATTAAAAAAGGCCGTGCGTAGCGTAGTTGCTACTCCGTTACCGATCAGAACTAGTGTAATTGCACAGAGAACCGCATAGATGGAGCTTGGGAGTAGCTTTACATCTTCAATGTAAAAGTTCACTAATGCTATTTATAGATCAGTACCGGCGCCGGCCATGTCCTCACGGTCTTTGGGGAGGGGGAAGGATGATTAGTTTGGGAAACTAGGAGAATTTAAAATGAACACATTATTTGATCACTTTTTGTGTTCATTTTAAATTCTCCTAGTTTCCTAATCACAATCGTTCTACTAATACGCTCAAAGAAGTTTTTTTTAAAATAATGTTTTTTTTTAAAAGTGAAAGTGATGATTAGTTTGACCAATCGTTGGTTAGAGGCCGTGTTTGCCTCTGCGTCTCCACAATTGTCAAGGAAAGGGTAGTCTTTGTGTTAGTGAGGCAGGTTATTTTTAGATCATGGATTCACTGTGGTAAGTGATGCGATCAATGAAAGCGCTGTAGACTGCTTTTTATTTTAAATCTAGTGGTGATAGCAAGAGGCAAGTGACAAATGACAAGGAATGGAATGGGTCTGGGATTGAACTCCCGACCATTTATTCAGTAAGCAGAATGAGCTATCCAGCCACGTCTTAAATCATTTAAAGTCTCATATTAACAATTTACTGCTGTTAAATAAATTACATGGCTAGCCCCTTCCAAACGATGATGTGCCCCATTAACCTCGAGCTAGCCACGAGTAATTGACACCCCACTTTTACTAAAATCGAAAAATAAAACATTGTTAATAACCAGTGTGTCAAATATTCTCGTTGTGTACCTAAAAACATAAGATAACCTTGACGAGTGATACACCCGTTATTCTCTCACTATGCAACAATGATATGTTGTAGCTTGAATTTATTTCAACAACACACGAAGAAAACAACAAAATGTTGCATCGATGATGGGAAAGAGATAAGTTGCTGTAAGAAAATGTTGTGATTCCACATGTTGCACACATGTTGCAACGATCTTGTTTTCCTGTAACAGCGACAAAATAATGTTTTGTCATTATTGCAACACACTACCGATAGCAACAATGCTTTATCAGCAACATGAAAAATAGCGACAATCAGTTGTTGCTGTCGAACAAATTACTGATCTGAATAATTATAAAATTTGTTGTGGATAGACATCCACCTGAAGAAAAATGCCTGTATGAAATCACACACAGAACAAAAGCGAACACTATCTTCAGCAAACTTGTTGCAAATTGACTATTTTATCACATAAAAATATGTGCGTTTAACGCCTTGTTTTCAACCCAGAACATCCTGAAAATAAAGAAGTTCAGTACAGAGGATCTATAGTTGTAACTATAGTTTTCCCGATTACACAAAGTTACGATATCTATTCTACCATATTTATTTAGTCTTATGGAAGATCAACATATATAATGATATAATCTGGGATGTTCTAGGTTGTCTGAACTGTCCTGGAGTACAGAACTTAGAATCTACAGTTCTAACTATAGTTTTTTCGGCTATACAAAGTTACGATATGCATTCAACCTTGTTAACTGAATCTTTTGGATGGTCAACAGACATTTCGAAATAAACTGGGATGTTCTAGGTAATCTAAACTGTTCTTGAGTTCTACCTAAGGATCTACAATTGCAACTGTAGCTTTTTAACTATCCAAATTAGCGATATGGAATCAATGAAGTTGATTGCATCTTTTGAAAGGTCAACCGATACTATGAGATAATTTGGGATGTTCTAGATCAATCAAGCTGTCCTGGAGTTCAGAACATGGGATCTTCAACTGTAACGGTTGCTTTTTCAGGTATACTAATGTACGATATGTATTCAACCACTTTAATTGAGTCTTTTGGAAGGTCAGCAGACTTAATGAGATAATCTGGGTTGTTCTAGGTGATCCAAACAGTCCTGGAGCTCAGATCTTGGGATCAACAGTTGTAACTGTAGTTTCACGGCTATTCAAATTTACGATATGTATTCAACCATATTCAATGGATCTTCTGGAAGGTCCACCAACATTATGATGAAATCCGGGATGTTCTGGGGAATACCAGGCTGTTCATTAGTTCATAGATTAGGATCTACCACTGAAACTGTAGCTTTTTCAGATGTGCAAATGTACGATATGTGTTCAACTATGTTCATTGGATCTTATGAACAAGCAACCAACATTATGAGATAATCTGGGATATTCTAAGTCATCCAACCTGTCCTGGAGTACTGAACATAGGATCTATAATTGTAACTGTACCTTTTTCGGTAACACATAGTTATGATACGTTTTCAAATATGTTTATTGAATCTTCTGGAAGGTCAGCAGACATTATGAGATTATCTGGGATGTTCTTTATCAGCCATACAGTTCTGGAGCTCAAAAATTAGGAGCTGAAATATTAACTGTAGGTTTTTAGGCTATACAAATATACGATATGTATTCAACCATGTTCAGTAGGTCTTCTTTTAGGTCAACCGATATTATTGGATAGTCAATCCTCACAGAATATTTTTTTTTTGGCACATTATGGATATGAATCACTAAAATTGGTTGTCGATTATAAACTTCAAGAATGCATCTTGAAGTTGAAAAGTTATGATTGAATATGCCGAACAAAACTGATGATTCTCGATAGGCGCTTGGTTCCGATTTGGCTAAACCAATTGTAACTGTATCTATTTTAGCTGCAAGGCAAACTTAGAATGATCAATATTATCCCAGATTATTACATAATATCTTTTGATTTTCCAGAAGATTCAATTAACGTGGTTGAATGCATATCGCAACTTGGTATTGTAATTCAACAATAAACAGATAAAATTGTAGATTCTAGGTTTTGAGCTGAAGAGAAACACCAAAATACAGTAAATTTACCATCACTGACCCAGATCGTGTCCAGATGTGGCCAAGTAGTTCTTGACACTTGATTCTGCCACTATTGCTCTTATTTTGGATTTCGTATGTGATTCTGGGTGTAGCATGATATGTTCTTGTCCAAGTAAAAAAAAAGAAGGCTTTTCCCTGGATGTACCTAGAACATGCCAATAAGGTTTTGGGAAATTATCGAATTCAAATGTAATTAGAGATATCGCATGGAATGTTTTGGTTCAGATCAAAAACTGGCCACATCTCCATAGGTACCCGCAGCATGCCTGGATGTGGCCAGCGTTCTCATGAGCACTCTGTATCATCTTGTTATCGAATCCTTATGTGATTTGACGCGCCTCACGGTAGCTTGGAAATATTTTACATAATATCTTCAAAAGTAACCCATACCCACCGGAAACACATTGTAACTCTCCGGGTGTGGCGCAAACAATTTGTGAACAGAAACGTTTTCGGACTGAACCTGCAATTAAGACCCAGACTACAACTAAGATCCCCGTTCTCGGAACGAAATATGTTTCGAACTTTTTGGGAAACATTTTCTTTGTCCTCTTTAACAAATGTAGACTCCATTTTTTTTTTAAACAACACAACGCAACAAAATGCACTGAGGAAATGCCACAAGGAACGGAAATTACTGATCGCTCAAATATTGGAAAAACAGCACTAGTCGGGATTGCAAAAGCTTTGATGAAACGTATGCAATAAATAGGGGAATGCCGCTAGAAACGGACAATGGTTGAAAAGATGAACACTAACTGTTGCAAATCATTTTTTTTAGGAATAAATTAATTATCTTATGATACTAAAACAACATGCATGATAAACTTAAGTTCATGTTAACAGAACAAACTGAAATTTATAGCCAATCGTATGTTTTTCATTAAAGCAGTAGGTATCGATCTTCCATCTTTACCAACTATCCCCTATCACTCGACAAAACTTTTGAGAGAGAAAGAGGGATAAAATTAAACTTTGTCTCTTTTCGGTAGATGCAACATGTGACATTATTGAATTTATTTATGTTGCATACAAAGCAATATACAAACACCGCCTTGTCTCTTTCCATAATAACAATCGGATGTTGTGAAACATTAATATCTTGATTCAACTGCAATGCAATTTGTCATTATTGTGTTGAGTATGCAACAATGATAAAGAAACATTATTTTTTGTCCCAACATTGAAAAGTTAGGACAATGTCTTTATCATTCATGTATTCACGAATTTTGATTCACTGTTAATAACACTATTGAATATCGGCTCCGCAAAGTGTTACTCTCGTCTGAGCCTAACAAATAAGCGAACTGATTAAAAAAAACATTTACTGCTGTTCTACGAGAAAATAAAGTTATTTTACAGCGCAAATTTCCAATAATCTGCACTAAATTGTTTTTTTTTTCATGAGTGTCGCCTGTTTAAACATCCGGTGAACCATCATATTCTGAATCAGCAACATACACAGAATGTGAATGAATCAGTTTTTGTACACCAAATGAAACTAGTGGGCCCCGACTCAACCATAATCGTTGTGTCCACTGGGACAAACTTTTTTCGTCTCCTTTTGTGTCGTTTTCCGTATCGTTCGGTGAAGCGCATATGCCAGTTTAGTAAATGACGCCTGTGTGTTCGCAAGGCAAACGCAGCATGTGATTTATTCAGTGAGACCAGGGTTGCCATTAGTTTTTTTTTAAATACCTGGTATAGCTTGTATTACACTGTTTGTCCAATAGCCAAATATTTGGCATAGGCAGCTAGACAGCTGACAGATATCATAGATGTTTGTCAGATGCCTATCTGCCTATGACAAATATTTGGCTATTGGACAAACAGTGTAATACAAGCTTATGTCACAAATAAAAAATCTGTCAAAATCTGGCAATACACGGATATGTAGAAATCTGGACTAAGAATTGAAAAAGGTTCAAGGGATTTTAAAAATGATGATAGGCCCTTTACAAATGTTGTCCCAAAATTAGCCATTTTTTGACTCGTATACTCGCAAACTTCAGTAACAGACAAGCGTGGAATTCCACTATTTGGCCAATGCCAAATATTTGAACAATATTTGACTAAACATTTGACGAGCTACCTATTCGCACAAAATAGCTACGAATCATTTTCATTGGACGAGAACTACACACGACATAGTTGAACTTGTTATTTTGCGGAATCCAGCTTCAATATTACAGAGTTACATGAGTGCGCAAACGAAAACCACGTGAAAACGTAATGGGTAAGGATTGTTCACACTAATATAACAAGGTTCGTTAATTTGTTATTTTCACCACTGAAAATAATATGAGCACATGAAAAGCGTGGTTATAAAATAAGCACTCACGCAAATCACTTCCCTTTTTTAATCTGTTCTAATTTTAAAAAGTCTGGCATTCTGCAAGGTTTCTCTTTTTGTCTTTTTGTCGATAAAAAGTCTGGCAGTGCCAGATAAATCTGGCACAATGGCACCCCTGAGTGAGACCGGCAATTGGAAAGCCCTGCGAGAGATCCACCTAATGGGAGAACGCGTAACTCAGATGAGCTTGTTTGCTCTCCTTATTATGAAATGGCGAAGAAGAGCTCTCAAAACACGTAGTTAATATTGTTAGGTTCAAATACTGCGGGAGAAAATTTAGTCAAAACAACAATATTAATCAAAATGAACTTATCTTTTAAATTCTTTCAACACAACTTTTACTGACACCTGGACCAAAATAAATAACTGCCACTTAGCCACTTTTACTAGAGCTCTTTGGAAAACATTCCGAATAGCACCACGACTGTTTGGCATTGAATGATCTAGCCCAGTTGGCACGAAGTCACAATAACGAAAATTTTTACAAAAAAATGTTCTGAGTAACTTTTTGCTTTCTGTGTGTGTGTGCGTGTGCGTGTGTTTAAAATCAATCTCTCACTGACCTGCAGTGCTTCTATGGAAGAAACTTGCCTGCATTCCTAATAAGTTATTACGATGTGCAAACATTTTTAGCCCTGGAGATTGTAGGTCACAGCTCAATTGAAAATCCAACAACCCATTTTAAGAATGCCTGTTCATACACGTACATTTTGAGGTCATCTTCATATGCAATAAGCCCCGCATGAAAATCTTCGCATATCAAATGGATGTGTGAAGAACTTTCACACTTACAGGATCATAAATATACATTCTTGATCCTGGCGTGTATATAGTTATGTTACTCTTTCTATAAACTTGTCATGGCGAGGTCGTTTTACCTCACCACCACAAATTAAAACAACCTCACCACGACAAGTTTCTTATCCAATGCAGAAAAGCTCTTCTGGGTGCGGGGCGAAGCACTAAAAAACAAGAAATAAGAAAAACCTACTGTCATACAATCTATCCAAACAAACACGTTCACAACACACTTTGAGTGGAAATCGACTATCTTCACAACGTCTTATGTTTAGCTCTCTGATATTTCATAATTTCACTTTTCTTAAACTGCAAATCTTGAATTTTTGTTTTAGCGAAAACTACGCAGAAAAACAAAACACGTCAGCTTCAAAGCACGGCTTGCTGCGATCTTCTGAGTAACTTCTTGCTTCCTTCACTTAAAATCGATACCACACTGGATTCCAATTAGAGCAGTTATGAGGTTCATTTTTAATATTTGTTTCAATTTTCAACAACTTCAACTACCCAAATTTTGCGTTTTC
>JASCZW010017335.1:0-17198 GCA_034211315.2 Aedes japonicus | reverse complement strand
TTTTGGATCGTTAGATTCAAAAACTCATTCACTTCAGGGACATTAATATCAACAATGACCATTAGTATTTATTTGGTTCTTGTAAATCCGGGCTACGGGGAGCTTTGGTACATTTAGGAAGCATCACAATGAATATCCTGGAATGAATGTCAAAATCTTTGGAATAATGCCTAGAAACTATTTCTATTCCATTGTGGGCCATTTACCGACTTGTTCCTGCAGCGGCCATGGCCCGCAGCAGCTTTCACGTGGGGCCTTTCGAGTAGGCCATGATTATATCCAGAAAGAAACCCTGGCAGTATGGGTATCAAAATTCGAAGGAACTACTCCAGTAGGATATTTCTCAACATTTTTTTGGCTATCTGATGTTTTGTCCTCCGACCGGTTATTCCACAGGGATATAAATAATCTCCAGCAATTTTCAGCTAGAACCAAAACATGTTGAGAGAATGTATCGATAGGTCCGATAGAGCTCGGCAGGTTATGAATTTTAATAGAAGAAGTTTGAAATTGATCAATTGGCTTTTCTTAGGCAGTATTTTGAAGCAAACGCACACACTTTTGCCATGCGTCCCCATGCAGGGTAGAAGCTAAGGCAGGAACGGATCCGCCACCTTGACTGGCAAAAATGTATGCATTTGATCAGAGCCTCAGTACCGCCAATGCAACGGAATGGTTCAAGTGATGTGAACTTTCGTTTTATTAAATCCCTTAAGACCACGTGTGAGGAAATCAATTTCTTCGATTAGAGGTTTTGAAAACACTAATTCTCGTTTTTGCCAGTAATGTTTTTCTCCTCGTTGTTTTTCTCTGAGGTTGTGAAGTAATGATCAATAAGGAGGTTCACGTTGTCTCCACCGTACTTAGTGCGAGTTGAAATAGCTCCATGTGTTACATCATACTGTCAGAATTCTAGGAGAGTTTGCACTGTTTAGTGGAATGCCTGCTAACGACTCCAGTCGAGATTATTAGATACGAGACACTGAGAAGAAGTCTGCACATTGTAAGCTAAATACGCGTAGCTGTCAAGATAAGCAAAAGTAGTCGGAATTAAATGAAAAATACTAATTTTTCTTCTTATTTGCCAGTTAGAATAATATCGTTGTAGACATATTCCAGCAGTTCTACCCTAAATACCACGGTAACGTCAAACTATCCTTAGATATAGATCTTAATATTTATACATGATCAACAATACGATGTCTCCACCGTACATATGAGTTGAAATACCTTCATGGGACATCCCTTACCACTGTAATAGACATGTTGCATTATTTCTAGCATACCCAAGTCACTCCAAACTATCCGTGAGTTCAAAATTTTGGTAGTTCATTATATCTGAGAGCGTCAACTTGTTTTCTGCGCAATTACCGGAACTTCTGTGTGGGGAGCTCATCCACAAGATCTTCTACCGATGTACCGGACAAACGATTTTGTCGGTTATGGAATACGGTAGTTTTTGTTTTCAGTCAGCGGCTCAGTCGCACTTCATTAAACTGGAATCGTATCTCACTATCGGAGCCTTCACCGTATCGCGTTAGGTTGCATGCACTCCGACTCATACCATGAGTCTTGAGTGCTGGCTGGCATGTTGCCACTCTCGGATCGGTTTACAGAATTATCTCTCCGGCTCCTCACCAGGTGAGTTATAACCCCTTGTGTGATCGTAAAATTTGAGAAGCTCCTTGAGTTGAACCCTGCCTGCTTCAGCCTTTCACAGCATTTCCAGTCGTGTTTGCTTCTCCGATTTCGACAATTCGGTTCATTTTGATTTATCCAATAGCTAAGAGCTTCATGGAACCTGTTTCAGAGCATCATCGTCCTAAGATTGCTTCCGGTGATATTTGGCGGAAAGTTTGGCCGTTGATTCCACCAAATCGTTCTTCACTGACGGATCTTTCATAGAGGAGTCAGCAGGCTTTGGTATATTTAATGAAATCTATAGCGCCAATCGTAAACTTCCAGCTCCTTGTTCCGTACATGTCGCTTAATTAGCGGCAATACATCAGAACTTAAAAAAATAGCGAAGATACACTTAACGCGAAATTGCTGCCTTATTAACATCGGATCGTACGCCTTCATTTTCACGGATAGTCTCAGTTCTATAGAGGCTATTCGCTCCATGAGGCCGGTAAATCACCCTCGTATTTTCGCATGAAAATGTGGTGAGCCGGGCGCTTTATCTTTGCGTTATTGTATCATCACCTTTAAAGGGTCCCATCTCGTTGTTCATTCCAGGCAATGAGAAAACGGACTCGCTTGCAAAGGTGAGCGCTATGCAAGGCGATATTTATGATCGACAAATCGCCTTCATCGATTTTTTCCTATTTTTCGTCAGCATGTCACTCGTCAGCTGTCAGTAGCAAATGGAGTCAAAGGAGATTTGGGGCGAAGGCAACATTCTATCATCCCAAAGGTGTCGAAGAAATCTTGGCTTCAGGGGATGGACGTGGGTCGAGACTTCATTCGTGTCATGTCTCGCCTCGCGTCCAATCATTATTCTTTGAACGCTCATTTATACCGGGTTGGGCTGAGCGACAGCAATCTCTGTGAGTGTGGACAAGGCTATCAGGACGCAGATCACGTTATTTGGTCTTGTGCTGAGCATCGTGGTTTCAGATCGAGAGCTTTATGATTCCCTTCGGGCTCGAGGTAGACAACCCAATGTGCCAGTTCGAGATATTTTGGCTGTACGTGATTTGGAGTACTTGAAACTCATTTATGTGTTTTTGACTAACATTAGCCTTAGATTGTAGTTAGTTTAACCTGTATGTTTACTATAAGTTTTTTCTATCTGTGTATGTGTGTGTTGTTTTTTCTTTTTCAAAAAATGTCTAAGTCAAAGAAAACCATAAATTGTATAGTTATAAGTGTTTAGATAATTTAGAATTTAAATTTAATGTGTTATGTAAACCATACTTTGAATCTCCCCCAACCCTCTTTCCCATCCGTAATTTGTGAAGTTCCTATTAACCTCGACACGGCCGCGAGTAATCTGCTCTTTCCACCTAACTTAAGTTTTAAGATAAATGATGCATAAAAATATGAAAAATTAGGCTCTGGTAAAGTTGATTCGATTGAGCCTGTACATATAAAATGATTATTAAAGAAAATATATAGGATCTCTGCTGCTTGCTTATATCAAAGAAATGGATTAGAATCAAGCTAGAAGAATGAGATGTTTCAAACCAAAGTGACCCATGCAATACCAACGATTTTTGACGCTAAAGCTTCGCTGGTCACAGAGGTATTACGGAATCGGATAAGATAATTTTTATCACAAATTGTGGACCAGAATGTATTCTCAATGATAAATCATGTTTTTTTGTCTTGATTATCGAGATTTTCAGCCTACAGGCTGGTTCATTCCTCCTTCGTAGTCAGTCAGGCTTACCACTTTTGAGGCATTTTCATGTAATTCCGCCGGGGGGTGTAGTTCGAACTCGTGACTTAGGCGTGAGAGCTATGGATGTTAACCAATACGCCGGGGTCACCCCCCCATAAATCATGTTATTTAAAAAATAAAACAATAACTTAACATACCCTTGCAGACTTGGAAGTGTCGTTAGCCTCCCTCGTAACTTGCGGATGTTGCAAAATCTAGTTTCAAGGACTGCGTTTGGTTCCGACAAAACATGGACTTGCGAATCGTCATTTTACGCTGATATTCTAAGCCGAGTACGACGTAGTAACAGAAAACCTTTTCAACCACCCTAATCACTCGTGATCCCGTTCGGTAGATTGGTTTTTGTTCCAATAAAACATGGGTGTGTGACATAATATTTTACATTGATATTTTAAGACGAGTGTGATTAAGGAGTGTATCGAAAATAAGCTATCCACAAACTTTCTTTCAAATTATGTTGAAAACCGATATTTTATTCATACAAAAAATTGATCCTTTATTGTACGGGGTTAAACTTGAACATAATGAAGAACGGAGGATATTTAAGTTATTCCTTCACGAATTTTCGAACTTTGGATCGAATGCTCTTCATCAAGTTCCGGACAAGTGTTGCATCGCATTTTTTGGACGCTTAAGCCCAAATTTTTTTGAACTCCTGCATGTTCCCAGCTGCCTTACAAGTCTTCTTGAAGACCCTCTTCACGATTGCCCAGTAACGTTCGATGGGTCTAAGCTGAGGGCAATTTGGTAGATTGATATTGCTCTCAACGAAATCTATACCCTATTCCGCAAGCCAATTGAGAGTGGTTTTGGCATAGTGAGCCGACGCTAAATCCGGCCAAAACAGTGGAGGTGTACTATGCTTCTTATATAAAGGCAACAATCTCTTCTGGAGACACTCAGATCGATGATTTCCGCATTTATAGTTCCGGTAGTGTAGAAAATGGTTTAATTCAAACCACAGGAACATATTACTTGCCATACCAGTACCTTTCGACTGAATTTCTCCACTTGAATCAACCTGTCGCATCGCTTAATCCTCCCCAACGACGGCAGTAAAGTATTGTGGACCTGGAAGGGTTTTTGAGTCCTCCTTACAAAGGTCTCATCGTCCATCAAAACGCATGCATCCGGACGCTGCAAAAGACGCGGATACAATTTCCGGGCCCTTGTTGCTGCTCGCTTCTTCTGTTCTGCACTTTGTTTTGAGATTTTCTGCTTCTTGTAGGTCTTCAGGTGGTTTCGCCTCTTGATACGTTGGATCATTCCGACACTCGTTCCTGCTTTTTGGCCAAATCACGTATTGACATTGATTTGTTCTTCATGATTAGAGATACCACTTTCTGCTCCAGTTTCGGGTTGGGAGAACCGGGTTTTCTCGCCTCTTCCTTGTAGCTCATCCAAAGAATAGTGTTCCCCAAACTTATTAATGATGGTTTTAACACATGATGAATTCCAAACCGCTCCGCCAATTTTCACATAGTATTACCCTTCTCACTTAGCCATGTGTCCAGAACCTTAATTTTCACTTCCTTTTCAATACGCGACATTTTAAAAACGCAGAATTTCAACCGCATAAACAAGTAAACAAAAGAAAGCTGACAGTCAAACGCACAGCACGCAGTGTTCAGAGCATAAAAAACCATCACAAATACATGCGTACAACGCAAATGTATGTGGATAGCTTATAATCGATACACTCCTTAAGTACGAATGAGACCTCATAAATCGTGTTATTGGTCATAAAAAACACCAAGACCTGAATTCAAGAATAGTTTGGAGTACCGTAGATATTCCTAGATCACTTTAATTCCTTTAATTGTTCAATCATGTTCCATGGAGCTTTACAAACTCATAAGTAGGATGGAGAACTCGTAAATTTCCATGAATGATCATGACAAAAACACAAACAACTAAACCCATGAATAGCATGGAGTACCGTTCATATTCTGAGAATACTGTAATATGTCTGCAACGTAGTTAAAATTTACTCCTGTAGGTTTTACAGCGTAAAAGTACGGTCAAAACACTCTAAACCTCTTTGCCGATCAACATCAAGACTTGAACTCAGTGACAGTCGGATGATCTAGATCATCATTGGGGTACATTTTTTTTTTAATTTAGAAGAGTTTTTTTAATCGAGTCTGCCTGAACGAACTTCCTCTATAACTCTACCCAAGTAGCACACTATGGTCATAATTAGTTGTAGAAACTTAATAATGACTTAGCAAGTCATATTTATGTTTTCTCAACCAAAAGGCAACAAGTGTGCTACTAGGGTAAAAGTATATAACCCATTCGTATGGAATCGGATAAACTACATTGTCTGACCAGTAAATGTTCAGTATCGCTCTTTTTACGAGTGGCCTGTTTTTGTATCCTCCCCCCTAACTTTTGAATCAATTTTTATAATTTTAGTGTTTGCTTCAATTATTATTATTTAGTATTAATGTTTGATAGATTGCCCGTTTGCCTCAATAAAAATGCGCGAAGTTGCCTGGATTTTGAGACAAGATGTAGTAAAAAAGTGCAAAAAGTGGATATACATGATAATTTTTTTTAAAAAGCAAAGACTAAATTTTTTCTAACATATGATATTCTACGGGCGAGACGAAACGACTCATATAGCAGTTTCAGAGACAAGACAGCAGTTGTTTTATCCTATCGGAAGATTTTATCCGTCCTATGAACATGCTTAAGATAATAAACATGATTGACCACCCGAGGCTGCTACTCCGTTGTTGCCAGATGAGCTGTCATTACACAAAGAACCACCAGATGATGCTTAGGACTAGCAACCGTTATCAATGTGAAAAAACTGGTGATCTCAAACTTATGCAATTACCAGCACCTGCCTCGTCCGAATGCAGGTCAAATAAGGGAAGGAAATTTCATAAGAAGGGAAACACCAACGCGATCATACGTTAAACTTGCGGTTATATCCTAGATATAACCCATCTCTATTTTTTTAGTATTAAAGCCTATTTCTGATTTAGACCTATTTATAGCCTATTGGAGCCAATTTATAGAGTATTGGAGCCAATCACAAATGGGATAGTGGTTTACTTGTTCCAGGATATGGTGGTACAGCGAGCATGACAAATCAATATTATGGATCACAATTAATTGTGATCCCCACATCTCACCTGGAAGCATTTTTGTTGTTTATTTTTCTGTGCTCACTCGACTACTCACATCACTGAATTATAGATAATCGAAGCAATACGAAACGCGCCATATAACAAAATAGTGGGTAATAAAGCATCGACAAAACTTTTCACGGCCGATGCTCGAAATGCTTTTTTTTGCCGATGCTTTTTTTGTAAACTTTCAATTTTTACAACTGTACCAATGCTATAGAAGCTTCTTAAGAATGATGTCCAGGCTCATTGGTTTAGCATCAACCGGGGAAGACTTGATCCAATACTCAATGATATTATTATCTCCACTCTGCTCAATCAAACGGTTTGTTGTGTGATACATTGGATGGATTAATATTATTTGAGAAAACTCAATATAGACGTCATCTAAATTTTGCATATTGACTGGCAATCTGTGAAGACCCACCTAGTACCTTATAATAAGATGTTTAGAGGTGGACCGGAAGATTCGATGAGCTACCTCAAAGATTTTTTTTCTGTTTCTATGGGAGAAAAACGGTGTTTTGCGGTGTCGCTTTGTCAATATATACACTGAAAATTTATTTTCGTAAATTAGCTTTCACTCTTTTCGTGAACATGGAGTTTGTACATAGAACAAATGTCTCGTAAATTGTAGTATTCTTAATGCTTGTCATTTGGTGAAATGCTATCATTACACCTCTTGTAGAGTGCACGAAATGAATTTCATGAAGATCAACCAATTGCTGCTTTTATTCAATCGTACTCATACATGTTGGTATTGCTCCTCGGGTGTGCTGGAATCATTGATTTTATTTTTTTATTTTTTCGGGTACATACTGAGTCGATATAGAAGATCTGTTAGTCAATTATGCAAACATCAGAGATTCTTTTTATTGATAACAAAATATTCGTAGTAGTTTAAAATGTTTTCCTAAAATGCACGAATGTTCTTTCTGTGCCAATAAATGATTCGTGTTTAGACAGTTACGCGTGTGGCATTGAGTACGAAGGCAGCTTCTTGAAAAGTACAAATCTATTCACAACGAATACAACGAATAGATTTGTTAGTCCTACTTTCGATTTCGTAATAAAATCAAAAATATAATTTTCAGTGTGGGTGAGAGGGTCGTGAAGAAAACGTACATTTTCAGTACAAACCGTGAACAAACTTGGTGTTATCCTATACACAAATCCAGCACCATGGTTGCTATTTAACGCGGTTCGATTTTTGAAACAAGTAGAAAACCCAAGGTTTTTTAAATCATTTTTGTTTTTTTTTTAATCCAGAACAAGCATTGCTGCCAAAATTTGACGGGTATTGTAGTACTTTGAGTAAGCGTAGAGATGATAATCCACCCGTCGTTCAGGCGGATTGTCACAAAGTGAGGGCTCGATTCCATCTCTAGCCTGTGGAACTTGAAAATGTTCCTACTCTTAGTACTGGTCATCCGAGCGTTGTGTTGTATAATATTATGTGTTCAGTGTGTGCAACCGCTGGTTTCAGACGGTGTAATTCTCTCTCTCTCTCTCTCTCTCTCTCTCCATCTCCCTCTCTCTCTCTCTTTCTCAATCTCGCTCTCTCTCTCTCTCTCTAAAAAATATCTTGCCCCACCCTATTTGAAATCCTGGCTACGCCCTATGTCTGTTGATTCTCTGTGTTAATACAGTTGATTTAGCATTAGCGGATAAGCAACATCAGGCGGTCAATCATGCTCTTGTGACCATGAGTACCATGAGATGATTTAGTATGATTAGAGGTGTTAAACTTGGTGCTCAATCTTATCAATATATCACACTTCAGTAACTCTAAATATACATATGCTAAGGTTAATCCATTTTGAAGAATTCTATAGCAGGCCACTCATTTAGGTATAGAAATCTGTTCAGAAGTGGCAAGTAAAGCCAATGTGCGAACTATTAGGCAAAAAAAACAGCCTCTGAAACTCATGACTTAAGATAATTATCAAAATGAATGGATATTCATTTCGATAGCTTAAGAGTTAAACTAGGCCGATTAAAATGTGTATTACCTTTTTCTATTGATAAAAGAAATGGTTATGAACCTTAAGTTGAAAAAGGTTTGAAATACGTGTGAAATTCGATGATTGGTTTCCGTTCGGTTGGAATCAACATCGGTGGAAGTGCCTCCAAAAAACTTTGTTAAAACGTGACTTAAAAAACATGTTCATAATGATTTATATCATATTCAGATCCCTAAATCAGGCAAGTAGCAAGCTGGATCAATTCGTAATTTCGTCCCTCCGAGTGCGCCTTAGTTAAATATCTTTTGTCCAATCAGCAGTCTCAATTTTCCTCGAAGTTCACTAATGACTTTCATAAATCAGTGCTCCTTCCGGGTTACACACACCCACCTGCAACTAACAAATGCCTTCCAGCCACCATATTTTGTAACATTCCATGGCATTTCCCGTAGTAAAAAGCCATTATTACTCGCGGCAATATCTTCTAATTCAATGAAGAGACGGCTAGAAAACAGCACCTGGTTGGCGGCATCGTCGACAATGCATTCCAATTCGGTAGAAATGCAGATCACGTCCTTCGTGTTCAGAGCGGAAAGTGTGGTGCGTGGTTCGGACACAAACCCACACCGGACAACAAGCAATATTCGATGAATTATGTTCGTTCCACTTACTCCCCTTTGCCTTCAAGAGACACTAGCTTCCCGGTGGGGTGGCAGGATGTATGGAATACGGGAAAATAGTAAATTTATTCATGTAAGAAATCACCATTTTCACGCTTTATGTTCACCTTTTGGAATGGTTCCCGCACTTAGGCAGGAGGTCCCTGTCTCCACTTCAAAGCATCCATTTCCTTTTGCAAATGACCTCTTTTTTGAAGCCTCGTGCCGTTGGCTAGCGACTATTCTGGCTCTTTCTGTTTCGCAGTCGGCGGTCGGAAGGAATTTGTCGTAGTCAAATCTTTGGCACCATTGCTGCTATGCTGCACACATAGCATTCGTTGTTAACATGAAATATACCGCTTCTCAGCTCGAGTTGGTGTGATTCAGCCGCCAGATCGCACTATCACTGTCTGACTATATATCTTTTTGCTTGAATGGAAGCAGGTTTTTGAAATGATTTCACTTTTTATCGCTTCCTGGTCTGTTTCGATTGTTAGTTTAAATACTAAACGACTATTCCTCCCTGGGCGGATTCAACCGAACGACGATTATCCTATAAAATCGCCTTTTGATAGCTAGGGAAATAACTCGGAAGAATTTCCCGGAAACCGCATGGAGCCGTACGCACTCAATCACGTCACAATAGTGGAAATGGGAACAAGAGCTTCCCTGGCAGACACACCCCGACTAGCCCCGAAGTGTGAAGTTTGAAAAAATAATCCCTTTTTGTGTCGTTTGTTCGCCGGTGGGTGTCAGCCTACAATCTCAGCATGCCGAGAGCTTAGCTAGAAACGATTTTTGAAAGGACGAATGAATGGCAAATAATTTCCTGTTGTGAATAAGAACAATAATGGGACGTGTCTTCTTTACTTTTGTACACTCCACTACTCATGGGGCCAATGCCTTTCTTTTTTTCTCTCGAACATGGTCCACTAGCTTTCGGGAAAGTGCGTCATTTGACATGAAAATGGCCTAGTACTCAGGCGGCACGGAAGAGAATAGAAAGATTAATGATAAGGCTGTGAAAATAGCTTCCCAGATGAGGAAGATTTATGAAAGCGAAAAGCTGTTGAAATTAGTTGAAGAGATTCATCATTGGAGGGCCGCAAAGGTCACAAGAGAAACAATTGAGCAAGTCTTCTGCAGATGAAAGGTTTAGATTGTTTTGTCAAGTACCTACGACATGACATAACTCCGTGAAGGTCGTATGGGTAAAAGCGAATAACCTAGTCAATTGTCAACCAAGGAACTAAATTAATTTCTTCAAACTATTACAGACTAACAATATCATGGCATGCTTTAGGTTAGGGCGATCGTGTTGTTTCGACTTCGGCTTCTCAACACTCCTCCTCCATCACAATCCTTTGCAGGCCAATTGATGTTCGTCGTCTTATCAAGCTTTATTCGTGGTAGCGACTTTATAAAGACATCCGCTTCCATGAATTCGGTTGGATAGTACCGAACGCACAGGACTCCAGAATTCGTCAGATGTCGATATGATTGGTAGGCCAAGTGTCACCTTCGTGTCACAGCATGTTGATACAACTTTGATTATCCTCCTGAGATAAGAACCGGGTACTGGATATCCTTGCCAAGGTTTCGCATCAGTTTGATGATCCAGAATAACTCCATGGTTGATTCCGCCAGAGTTACGTACTACGCTTCGGTTGATGAAAGTGTAGCGCAATCCTGCTTCGGTGATGTCCAGCTGAGCGGCCCTCCTCCAAGTTTGAACACAAATCCGGAGTTCGATTTCCGATCAGTCCTATCTCTAGCCCAATCCGCGTATGCATAGCCTTCATGGTTTCATCTCCTCCTAGTCTCAATCGCAAGCTGGAAGTACTCTTCAATTTTTGCAGGGCTCACTTTGCTTCCATCCAGTTGGTTTCCGTAGGCTCTGCGCCCGAGAATAGATACTGTGAAGCAAAGCACCAACGAGACTTTGGTACTTCTCGTTTGACGACATAACTTCCGCCTCCTTTTGCTTGATGTTGGAGTAACCAAGATCCATCGGTATTGATGAAGCCTTCGCTTACTCCATGCCAAATCTAGTCGTATTTCTCTGGAGGAAGCTCTTTGCAAAAATTTTCTGTCTTGAAAATCCGTCAAAAACCATTTTGCCCGTACAAGGCCATCAATGGTTCAACAATTTATAGGGGGCGAGGGTGACTATTTCGAGACCATTTTCACGCGCTGAAGTTAGTTAATTTGGCCAATTATATGTGTCCCCAAGGCGAGCAGCCGTTAAGACATACTCTGCGATGTTTGTTTGTTTGCAAGCAAGGTCATTCTCATGGAGTTGGTGACAGATTTGTCTAGGGAGCGGTTTATACAGGCGCGTCGTGGTAAACTGAATTACATTTTTATCGATAACGGGACCAATTTTAATGAAACAAGAAATCAGCTCACCGAATTGTTGGATTTACTGAAGAAGTGTACTATTAGAACGGATCATCTATGTCGATTGTTGACGCGCTGATATGTTATTTTGATACTTTGTTCATGATGTTTGCCAAAATTGGCTGATTTAAAAATTAACATTCCAAATTTCCAAAATTTTTGATTGTTGGTTTGACTCCCTTCACAAGGTTTTGAACAATAGCATTTTCTGAAAGCCGCACACCAATAATTTTCAACTCCTCGATGGTGTTGTACTTCTTTCCGCTCCTTCTTTCTTAAGTTGCGCTTGACGCTGGCCCATGTGCTGAATCCAGCTGACGTCGGCAGTGAATAAGATATTTTAATACGTCCCCGGTTTATCCTCTCCACAGAGATGCAAAGTAAAATTATTCAAATTTCGTCACCGGGGCCACTCACAAGTGTGAGTGATTTTGATGAATAGCTTACCAAATTATATTTAAATATCGAGTTTAAGAGCCTTAGCAAGAATGCTTTTGGGGTCACTCAAAAAAATGAATGGATTATATCTGGTTTATATATTATGTCGAGTTTGTGTTTGGGAACCGATTTAAACCAACATTAGTGATGCTGCTGGGGCAATTCACATCTGCGGGGGTGTTATCGAGATTGAGGACAGTCTTAACACCTTTAAATAAAAATATCTGAATACAATCCTTCACTGTTTATAAGCGGAATGGAAACCTTTATAATGGAATAGTACTTGGAGATCAGAATTACAGTTTTAATAACAAATGAAAAATTAAAAATGTTATGCTGAAATTCTGAAAAACAAATCAGCATAGCATAGCAGATATTCCAACACATAGTTAAGAGAGACGAGAAGAACTCCTTGACCCGTCTCACGTGTCACGGGAAATGATGTGTCAAGTGGACGTGGACCACCACTGGGACACGTCTGACAAGAAAGGAAGCGGAACCTATCTTGAGCTCAATAAGCAGACCTCGGAAATCGGTGAATATGCACTGAATACCGAACACTGAGTTCACAAGTTATTCATAATTTATTCGTCCACTTACCGTTTATCGTTTAGCAACACACCGAACATTCGATTCTGATAATTTTCTTCCAAATTTAATACGGAAAAGTTGCCACTGCTGTGTACCTATATTAATAATATCACGAAAAACATAAATCCCAGCTGTGTACATATGTTAATCGTACTGATTTTAATCAAGAAAAAACATAAACAAGTTAACGCTCTCCACTACTACACCCAAAAATGAAGTAGATCATTTGACAGCACTTCACGTGTGTTGGGTAGCATGCATATAACCAAGACAAAATTAAAGGGTTTGTTTGTTATTCTTCCATGAGACTTTTGAAAACAAGACTCACTATAACGTTGATCATAGAATGCTCTATGAATGATTGAACACGCACACTAGCGTTGATGAGTATGCTATACAGTATGTGAGCAGTGCCGCCAAATTCAACAGAGATGGAAAAATATTATTAAATGTGAAATTTTAATTCTCGGTAAATATTGAAAATATCTACAATTAGAAGCATGTTATTATTTATTTAATCTATGGAAATATATAATATTTCTACGTTGGGCGATGTATGGCACTCCCACAAAAAAAAGTGATATTGAAGTACTGCCAAACCTATTTCATTTGAATAAGTCATAATAAAATAGTTTGGCAACAATAAGCGATTACGTCGATTGTAAACACGGTTCAGAATAGGTGCAAGCGTATTTAAATTATTGTGAAAATTAATCCCATAGTTTTCTAGCATTTTATCATTCGTAGATTCTCGTGTGGCTAGTGTCATAAGTGAAGTGTGATTTTTATGGTTTGTGCAATTACGCAACGAAAATGTGTGGAATATAGTGCAATTAAAGAAAAAACTTGGAGTCTGGCTCGAATGTATTCCCTAGTACGGTAAAATCAATACTATGCACTTGTAGTGCAAAGGTATGCAATTGTGTTGAAAATCTGACTGCTCATTATTTTTTACGAAATTTAAGTATCCGAACCATAGTAGCACACTTGTTGCCATTCGGTTCAGATAACATAAATATAACTTGCTAAGTCATAATCTAGTTACTGCAACTAATTATGACCGTAGTGGGCTACTTGGGAAACGTTTTTGTAGCTTTTAATTTTATTCAAGATCTAATTTTATTTGCCAGGATTATATATTCTTGATTACTACGTCTATCTATTGGAGAAAATAAACATCTGTTTACGTTTGAAGTTGGATGACTGCAAAATGTGATTAATATATGTACTATTGTGAGAATAGGTTCCGCTTCCCTATTATGTGTGATCGAAAATATTGAAAAACGATTACACATGACACCAAGCAAACCTGCATCGGAGACCTCCTTATAGAAAAAAAAATCATAGAAACAAAAGCAGAAAGAACAAACTGGATGATAACACATAACATTCAACGGACTCAAAACGACGATTTCACCTACAAAAAAAAATCTTTATACAATAGGTGTCTCCTACAAAACAAAATATTATACCACAACAACACATGCATTGATTATAAAACAAGTTTCGAAATATTCATGATAAGGGTTTAAAAGCCAATTTTTTTTCCTGTTTTGGGGACATGATACCACCGCGACCATTAATTGTTCTATTGTGGTGTATCCTCTTTTCAGGTATGTCAAATTGCAACGGTGAGTCACCATTCTGAGTAACTACCACTACTATCATAGGCAATGATCCCAACTAGGAAATATATTTCTTATGAAGTTTATTACCCTTTTGGTACTAACAACCCAGATTTTATAAGGCTCCATAAGACTTTTGTCAAGAAATCTGCATCTTTTATAAACTAGTGCAACGCATTCGCACAGTAAATGTTCAGAGCTTTCGCTCTCCAGGTTACAAAAGCGACATTTATCTACATTTAGCTTACCAATGAGCTTAAGGTAATATTTACTAGGACAGTGTCCTGGTATTAAACCTGTGTAAAGACTCAGATCACGTTTCGACAGATTTAGTAACTTTTATGTGTGACAATCGTTTGGCTTTATAAAACGTTTTGATTGCGGGCATTTAAGGTCTTGTTCCAGTTGTACTGTACCTTTGTTTACTCCCAGAGCTTAAGCTCTATTTTAAGAGCACAAAAAGATAAGCCAAAAAAGGGCTCGAGACCAATGAACTTCGTGATTGATCCTTTTTTGCCAATTCGTCATCTTTTTCATTTCCTTCGATTCCGCAATGCCCAGGAGCCCAGTAAAGGATAACAGTTTTGCGACAGAACAGTTGATGCAGCAATGTTGAGCATTCCCAAACCAGTTTTGACGTATAAATTTTTTATTTTAAAGCATTTAGCGCTGCTTGACTATCTGAACAGATGCATATATTTGCATTTTTGTAATTCCTTCTAGACTGCTACACATTCTAGGATAACATATATTTCAGCCTGAAATACCTTGGGCCATTTTCCCATAGACACCGAAAAGTTAATTCCAGGGCCAGTTATTTCAGCACCTACCATACTGTCTTGTTTGGAGCCATCTGTATAAAAGACTAATGATCCAGGCTCTCCTGCATGCCAATCCAGACGAGTTACGTCATGAACATGGAAGTTGTAGTTAAAGTAGTTTATTCTCTGCATACAGTCCTCATTCAACATTATTAAAGGGTGATACGGTCAAAATTTGGTCAAGGGAAAACGCGTGTAAATCGGTGAAATCGTTTATTTAAAAAATCAAATCAAATTTCTTTTTCAAGTTCAATTAGTATAAAAATCAGGAAAAATATTCAGTTAGGCTTCCGCTTTTCCAAATCCGAATTGCCGGGCCTTACGCTTGACCCCTGCCATCAGATTTTGTACAGCCACCTTGTCCACCTTCTTCGCCGCAGAAAACCAGTTTGCCTTGAACTGCTGGTCGTCCTTAGCAGTTTTTTTGGTCTTCTTTAGGTTCCGCTTTACAATAGCCCAGTATTTCTCAATTGGGCGGAGCTCTGGCGTGTTGGGAGGGTTCTTGTCCTTGGGAACCACCTGCACGTTGTTGGCGGCGTACCACTCCATGGCCTTTTTACCGTAATGGCAAGATGCCAAATCCGGCCAAAACAGTACGGAACAACCGTGTTTCTTCAGGAAAGGCAGCAGACGTTTATTCAAACACTCTTTCACGTAAATTTCTTGGTTGACAGTCCCGGAAGCTATGAAAATGCTGCTTTTCAAGCCACAGGTACAGATGGCTTGCCAAACCAGATATTCCTTTGCGAACTTTGACAGTTTCGTGTGCTTGAAAATATCTGCTACCTTTCCCCTTCCTTTTGCCGTATAAAACTCCTGTCCCGGAAGCTGCTTGTAGTCGGCTTTGACGTAGGTTTCGTCGTCCATTACCACGCAGTCAAACTTCGTCAGCATCGTCGTGTACAGCCTCCGGGATCGCGCTTTGGCCGTCGTATTTTGTTTATCATCGCGATTTGGAGTCACTACCTTCTTGTAAGTCGATAGTCCGGCTCGTTTTTTGGCTCGATGCACGGTTGTAGACGATACACCCAGCTTATTTGCGGCATCTCGGAGAGATAGGTTAGGGTTTCGCTTGAAACTACCGGCAACTCTCTTTGTCGTCTCAGCGGCTTCCGGTTTTCGATTTCCTCCCGATCCAGACTTCCTGGCTGTCGACAAACGTTCCTCAAACACTTTAATTACATTTGTAACGGTTAATTTGGCAACTTTTAGCGATTTTGCCAACTTTGCGTGCAAGTAGCTCGGATTTTCGCGATGCGCGAGCAAAATTTTGATACGCTGCTCTTCTTGCTTGGACGGCATTTTGACAACTGAAGAGTGAATTCCAAAATCAAAATAGGAGCAACATTCTACACACACCCTTCAAAATGAGGGGTGTTCAGGTTTTTTAAATGCAAAATTGAAAGAAATACGTCAAGTTGATATTGACCAAATTTTGACCGTATCGCCCTTTAGTGGGCTAAGTTGAAACTCTTTTGTGATACTCAGGTGTCAAATAAGATCCCCTCGAAGAAGTTCATGGACCTTTTCAGACTTATAGTAAAAGTGCATCCAATTCAATAAATTGATTTAGAGGAAGAGATTAAGTATATAAGTTAAGATCGAACCTCCCAGGATATCCACAACAATACCTCTCAACACCAATCGATACATCGGTGCATCATCATTATTCCATCTATCATCACCACCACCGCCACCATTAACAACAACAACAACAACAACAGCAATAACTACGCCGATGACGATGACACCGGCGACGCAACAGCAAACATGCAAGCCTGCATGATTAACACACGGACCCCTAGGCCTCGCTCAGCAGTTCTCCACCCAACAACACCATAGCATAGCAACGATGGCAAATCCAACATCAGCAAATGACCATCCGGTCCCAATCGATCGATGCCACCAACCTTTGGACGACGGAAGACACCTCAGCAGTTTGTCGCCTTTGCAATAGCAACACGGCGACCGCATTCCATTCTTTAAAATATCTTAATCAGCTAGTTGATAGGTTTGGATAGGTTTGATGTAAATTAAAATTGAATAAACGGTTCAGTCGTTCGTAATGATCAGTAAGTGTAACTTGTGTTTTTTTAAAACTTTGAACGGGTGACAAGATCCCGAACTTATATTCTAGAGTAAGCCTTTGTAACT
>JASCZW010017334.1:0-17209 GCA_034211315.2 Aedes japonicus | reverse complement strand
GTTGCCACAGCCACAGGCGTAGCAACGCTCGCACCAGGATGACTGAAGCTGGTTAAAAATAAAAGCCTTTGTAACATTGCTTCCAGTTTATATTCCTCCGCGAGCCTCCATTAACTTGAAAACAACTCTCAGATGTTTGTTCGGTTCTTCCTGCTCCGGCGGTTGGTCATGGAGATTTTAACTCTCACGGTACAGGTTGGGAGAACTGTCATGATGACAACCGGTCTTCCCCGATATATGACCTCTGTGACAACTTCAATATGACAGTTCTTAACAATGGAGAAGTAACACGTTTGATTGGTACATCCTCAGTTGGCAGTAGATTAGACCTCACACTTTGTTCGAATTCATTATCGTTGGATTGCACATGGAATGTGATTCAAGATCCCCACGGTAGTGATCACTTGCCCATAAAATTTCGGTTGCCACCGGGTTCAATCCGTCGAATCTGTTAACGTCACGTATGATCTTACCCGTCACATCGATTGGACAAAGTTTAGACAGCAGTAGATGAAGCCGTAACGACGGTAGAAAGGCTTTCACCGCTGGAAGAGTATAACTTCCTCTCCAACCTGATCTTAGACAGCGCGCTTCAAGCTCAAACTCGACCAGTTCCAGGGACGTCATCTCGCAGGAAACCTCCTTCTCCATGGTGGGATCAGCAATGCACCGAGGTTTACCGTAAAAAGTCCGACGCGTTTAAAGTTTTCCGTAGACGTGGAACACCTGAGCACTTCGAAGTATACACGGTCTCGAACGCGAACTTAAGAGCCTCATCAAGGCCAAGAAACGCGGTTACCGGCGAACATTCGTGAACGGGCTATCGCGCGAAACGTCGATGAGTACTCTTTGGAACACGGCGCGAAGGTTGCGTAACCGAACTACGAACAACGAGAGCGAAGAGTACTCGGACCAATGGATCCTCAAATTCGCGCGAAAAGTTTGTCCAGATTCTGTGCCGGCACGGATGATTCCTCGCGAAACCACGAATTCGATAGATGAGATTAGCCAACCCTTTTCAGTCGGTAGAGTTCTCTCTCGCACTCCTTTCGTGTGGCAATACGGCTCCTCAGGCGCTGATAGGATCAAGTTCAACTTGCTCAAGAACCTCCCAGACGTCGCGAAGAGGCGCATGTTGAACTTGTTTAATCAGTTTCAGAACTCAACATTGTACCGGATGATTGGAGACGGGTGAGAGTTATTGCCATTCAAAACCTGGCAAGCCCGCGTCCGACCACAACTCCATCGACCCATCGCGATGTTATCTTGTATTCGAAAGTTGTTGAGAAAATGATCCTTTCCGTCTGGACAAATGGGTTGAGACGAACAACCTGCTTTCAGATACTCAACATGGTTTCCGTAGGGGTAAGGGAACGAACGACTGTCTCGCGTTGCTTTCCACGGATATTCAGTTAGCTTTGCTAAAAAGAGCAAATGGCTTTGTATTCTTGGACATAAAGGGGCTTTTGATTCAGTATCTGTTGAAGTTCTTTCAGATAAACTCCACGCTTGTGGCTTTTCACCATTAATGAATAATTTTTTGTACAATTTGCTGTCAGAGAAACATATGAGCTTTTCTCATGGAACCTCTACAGCTTCAATGATTTAGCTACATGGGTCTCCCCAGGGATCATGTTTAAGCCCCTTTTGTATAATTTTTATGTCAAAGACATTGACGGTTGTCTAGGTGACAACTGTACGTTGAGACAACTTGCAGATGACGGCGTAGTGTTCGTCACGGGACCCAATGGGGTCGATCTGCAAGTGACCTTACAGGATACCTTGGACAATTTGTCTACTTGGGCTCTAGAGCTAGGTATCGAATTCTCTACGGAGAAAACTGAGTTGGTAGTTTTTTCTAGGAAGCATAACCCAGCACAACCGAAGCTTCAAATTTGGGGTAAGCTGATAGCTCATTCTATGTCATTTAAATATCTTGGGGTCTGGTTCGATTCAAAGTGCACCTGGAGATCCCATATTGAGTATGTGAAGCGAAAGTGCCAGCCAAGGATCAACTTTCTCTGCACAATTACCGGGACCTGGTGGGGAGCGCATCCGCAAGATCTTCTAACGTTGTACCGGACAACGATTTTGTCGGTTATGGAATACGGTAGTTTTTGTTTTCAGTCAGCGGCTCGGTCGCACTTCATTAAACTGGAACGTATTCAGTATCGGTGTCTTCGTATCGCGTTAGGTTGCATGCACTTGACTCACACCATGAGTCTTGAAGTGCTGGCTGGCATGTTGCCACTCTCGGATCGGTTTTCAGAATTATCTCTCCGGCTCCTCACCAGGTGTGAAGTTATGAACCCCCAGGTGATCGAAAATTTTGAGAAGCTCCTTGAGTTGAACCCTCAAACCCGCTTCATGACCTTGTACCATTTGTACATAACACAGGATGTCAGCCCTTCGCCGAACATTTCCAATCGTGTTTGCTTCTCCGATTTCGACAATTCGGTTCATTTTGATTTATCCATGAAGCAGGAGCTTCATGGAATCCCAGAGCATCATCGTCCTATGATTGCTCCGGTGATATTTGCTGCAAAGTTTGGCCAAGTTGATTCCACTAAATCGTTCTTCACTGACGGATCTTTGATAGAGGAGTCAGCAGGCTTTGGTATATTTAATGAAATTTATAGCGCCAACCGTAAACTTCAAGCTCCTTTGTTCCGTGTATGTCGCTGAATTAGCGGCAATACATTTTACGCCAGAAATTGTTGCCTCATTAACACCGGATCAGTACTTCATTTTCACGGATAGTCTCAGTTCTATAGAGGCTATTTGCTCCTTGAGGCCGGTAAAGCACTCCTCGTATTTTCTCATGAAAATACAGGAGCTTCTAAGTGCTTTATCTTCGCGTTATTTTATCATCACCTTGTAGTGGGTCCCATCTCATTGTTCAATTCCGGGCAATGAGAAAGCGGACTCGCTTGCAAAGGTGGGCGCTATGGAAGGCGATATTTGTGATCGACAAATCGCCTTCAACGAATTTTTTCCTATTTTTCGTCAACAGTCACTCGTCAGCTGGCAGTATAAATGGAGTAAAGGAGATTTGGGGCGATGGCAACATTCTATCATCCCAAAGGTGTCGAAGAAATCTTGGTTTAGCGGGATGGATGTGGTCGAGACTTCATTCGTGTCATGTCTCGCCTCATGTCCAATCATTATTCTTTGAACGCTCATTTATACCGGGTTGGGCTGAGCGACAGCAATCTCTGTGAATGTGGACAAAGCTATCAGGACGCAGATCACGTTATTTGGTCTTGTTCTGAGCATCGTGAGTGTCAGATCGGGGCTTTATGATTCCCTTCGGGCTCGAGGTAGACAACCCAATGTGCCAATTCGAGATATTTTGGCTGTACGTGATTTGGAGTACATGAAACTCATTTATGTGTTTTTGACTAACATTAGCATTAGATTGTAGTTAGTTTAACATGTATGTTTAGTATAGTTTTTTTTCTGTGTTCGTGTGTTTTTTTTCTCTTTCAAAAATGTTCGAATAAAAGAAAACCAAAAGTTGTGTAGTTATAAGTGTTTCAATAATTTAGAATTTAAATTTAATGTGTTATGTAAACCATACTTTAAATTCTCACTCTCTTCCCATCCGTAATTTGTAATTCCTATTAACCTCGAGACGGCCGCGAGTAATCGGCTCTATCCTCCTAACTTTAGTTTTAAGATAAATGATGTATAAAAGTATGAAAATTTGGCTCTGTAAAGTTTATTCGATTGAGCCTGTACAAATAAATGATTATTAAAAAAAAAAAAAAAAAAATCTTCTCTGCAACACCGTAGACAACGAGCTTCTCATTGGTGTACAGCACGTCCTGGAAACAAAATGAACTAATTTTAAGAACATAATATGTTTAGATTGCATAAAAAAATACCTGCTGTCAAAAGACGTATTTTTTTTAGAAAAACTTCAATAACTATTGATCGCTTGAAGCTAGCGCAAAGTTTGCATACCAAAGTACGCATCTTTAAAAGGTTCAAGACTTGTCTCAATACAACTGTACAGTGGGAATTGAAATAAAAAGTTAGGGAAAAAAACATTTTTTATGGTACACCTAAGCTGATGAGGAAAATTGCTCTAAATCGGTCAATTTTAGCTACAAAAATTCGTGTATGAAAATTCCATGAAGTTTTTTGCGCTACAACTTTGCTTAAGAATTTAAACGTCTGTTTCTGCAAATAAAAAAGTTAGTTTTTGTATTTCCGTGAAAATGGGGACCACCCTAATTTTAACTAACATCGAAAAATGGGCCTAAGGTAAACAATCCATGTTGTAGAACATCACTTTGCTGTAATGTTTCAAGTTTAGGCACTGGGAGCATGTTTCCTCGCAAATTCGTGATCTGGACCATAGTGCATTGCACACTGGGCCAGAATGAAAAATTAGCAGGAATAAATTATTTTCACCAAGAAGATGCAACTTAAGAACAAAACTGTCTTCTGCAAAGTTGCAGCTTATAATTAGGGCTTAAATTTGATATCAGTTTCAGTAAGGGTGGTCCTTGAATATATTGAAATAAAAATTCTATCTTTCACATTTCTTAACACAGAGCAATACAATGTTCAACAAAGTTGTTCCTGATTGAATTTAAAGCAACTTTGCTGCAAAAATCATAGTCGTAGGTCTTTTGTGTCATTAGTTATGATCATTTTAACGCTTATGAGTAGGGTGGCCCTGAAAAAATTAGTACTTTTTTTTACCTAACTTTTTCATTTTAAGTTTTATGAAAACGGTGTTTTCAGCAAACTTTTAGAACTTGTTAAAATACACACTTTGATGAAGAAAACACGTAATTTAAACCTCTGTTCAAAAGATATCGTGATTTTAGTCAAAAAACTACGATTTTTTCAAATAACATTATTTTTTAAAGGGGAAAAACGGGGATGCAAATACAATTGCATATGAATGGCAAAGATAAGAGGTCTCTTTTGTATATAAATACCAGGTGAATTTGGAAGAATTTGAGGTTAAATGGTATCATGAATGTATGTCTTTTTTAAAAATAAAATTCTTGATTTTTGTTAAATTTTGATGACAGTGGCGAATAAATCACCATATTTCAATAAAAAACTAATATTTGCAATGTGTTCAATTTAAATCGATGAATTTGCTGATAGTTATTCAGATTGCAGAGGGTGAAAATGGGGAAATATTATTCAAATACCTATCGTGAAAGTTAATTTGTAGAAAATATTGAAGAAGAAATTATTTTGACCATGAAAATATAATTTTAGCAACACACTGTCTTTGACAAAGTGTGTGGCTTAAGAAGCTTTATTTTGATAAAATTTGTAGTACAAGTGGTCTTTTAATATACCGAGATTTTAAAAATGTCTTTCTTGATCTATCAGTATCATATTTGTCAATAACAGATAATCGATGCTGTTGTTTGAAACTTTTTTTTTTTTCTATATGGGCTTAGGAGATGTAATGTTAGCCCAGCTCTTTTATTCGGACTTTGCACCAAATATGTCATTAATTCAGCGATAATCAACAAAATCATGTGAGTGATAGATTATGATTCTGCCATTGTCGTGACCTGACCGAAATTTTTCGTCTTGATAATCTTGATAAACTGTTGCTGCTGCTCTTGTTCAGGTCCGTTGCTGTCAAAGTTCGTTATTTACAAGAATGAACTGAATCAGCACAGCTAGCTGGTATTAATAGCTAACGGTCTCCCATGTCAATGCGTTGTGTTGGTTTTGTTTACTGTCACAAAGTGAGGAGGATTTAGCATAGCTTACTGCAAGTTGTATTTCGTTTCACGCTAAGTTGATTATACTCAAATCAGATGATTATACCCAAATCGCAAGGTAAATTAATACACTTAAAATCCTTCAAACCATTTAACATTTCCTTCATACATACTCTCATACTACAATCCCCCTCTACTCTGAATATTATTTTTTTGTGCTTTTATGTAATATGTGTTTCATATTCCTTAATATGTTAGTTTGCATACGCAAGAATACAGCTTATTTTGTATTTAAAAATTTCATTTTGAAGTTCAGCATTTGGTTCTTTTTCATGAATGTAATAATTTTTATTTGTATTTTGTATTGCCATCAACATGTATCTCTGCGTTTATAAGTTATACAGTTTTTTTTTGCATTACCAGACTGTTTGTTTGGCTTTGTGCACAAATTACGTAACGCATGAAGGGGGGGGGAGGGGGTTGAGCAACCGTTACTTATTGTGACATATGGGGAGGGGTGTTTAAAAATCGTTACGTAACAAAATGACAAATTTGAAAAAAAAAATTAAAAGTGAATACCAATTTGCATCAATTAAATTTCCTGTAAGCCAAGCAAAGTAACAAGTAGCTAGTAGAAAAACCTGTTGAGGAGGCGGAATCATCCGTGCTTTGATCAACCCCACAGTGGGATGTTAGGCAATAGTAACGTCCTTGGCTCGAGTACTACTTTACCCATGCTCTTTCGCTCAATTTTCAATACTTCTATTCTATTTCCAACCTACCGTACACTGACGGGACTTTCAACACTTTCTCTTCATATGTTCCATTCTAGCAAACATTACTGTTCACACTTGGTGCCTCATGGTGATGAGCGAACATCTCCTTCTACATCAAGTAGAAAAGGGTTATTTTATACTAGCTGAGAACGTTTAAAAATTCTGAAAAATACGTCAAATTAAAGGTTTCAATCTAAATTTTGAAGAACAATTTCTAAACTGAGCCAAAACTTTATTTTTGTATTATTAATTACGTTTGCCATAACTGGTACACAGCACCAATTATCGCCATAGTTTTAAATTTTGGTTAATTTGCGTAAATTAGCTTTCACTCGTTTCTTAAACATGGATTACGCACGTAGAACAAATGTCTCGTAAATTAGATGAAACATTAATACTGCTTGTCTTCTAACAAAACGCTATCATTACACCTTTTTTGTACAATGCACAAAATTAATTTCGTGAAGAGCAGAATAACTGCTCGTGGTTGTCTTTTTTTCAAATATATATTGAGCCGATAAAGTAGAACTGTCAGTCGTTCATGCAACCACCCAGGAGCCGTTTATTTTTTATTGGTAACAAATTACCTGTAGCTATTTGTATTGCTTTAGTAGAATGAACGAATGTTCTTTTTGTGTCAACAAATGCTTTGTGCTTTTGACAGTTGCGCGTGTGGCTTTTGATACGAAGGCAGCTTCGTAGAAAGTACAAATCAGTTTCGTTGCAAAAAACAACGAATAGATTTGTTAGTCCTTCTTACGATCGTAATATAACCGAAAATTAATTTTCAATGTACAATTTAAATGTGATCTACTAAACTAAAGGTATCTAATGACGATTTGCATCACAAATTGGCGCAATTTTCCATAAATTGCACATCTACACGCTGTGAAATATATTGTTCTGTATAGATTTAACAAATTTTATTGTTGACTCGCGGCTTACCCATAATATCTATTTATTTTTGAACCAACAACAATTTTGTTTTGTTTCTAAAAGCATGCAAAGGACGTATCTATTGAAAACAAAAAGCATTAATTGTTAAATAAAAAAATAAGCTTTTTGGAAACACTGCACCTTTGCATTGATTCGACCAAACCGGTTGTTTTTTGTTATATTAGAACCAATAATAAGAAATTTTGTTGAATTTTTGCTGATTGTTGATTTTACTAAATTATTTTGTTGAATCAATAATGATTTTCTGTTAGTACTTAGAACATTTGAATAAACTTGTTGAACTAATATTTGTAACAGTTTTAAGAACATTCATTAACCTGAACAAATGCAGTACAATGAGTGCAATGTTTTTCCTAATCGTTATATTAGCTTTAAGATACTTAAATAAAATTAATTGAATGATGTTTGCAATCTTTACTAATTTCAAGTATATTAAAATTAAACATCAAAAACAACAACAATAACAGTTTTTGTGATGATTTTATCACAATTGAGAAATGGGGGGGGTGGTCCATGAGCGTTCCGTAATTAAAGGGGGAGTTTGTTCACGCCTTACTTATTGTTACATAGGGAGGGAGGGGTTCAACAACCCGGTTTTTAGCGTTACGTAATTTGTGCACAAAGCCTTTGAATAATACATCGTGGTTGAGTCTATTGTAATGAGATTCTCTCATTTTAATTCTATCGAGATTTCGTCTCAAAATATCCAGAAAGGACTAATTATTTTAATTTATAATTAACCTGTAATTAAGTTTATAATTCACCTGAAAAATCCTTAATCAATCCAATATTATAATTGAAAACTCATGGTTGTAAAAATATTTACACAAGTGGTATGTTGTTTAATTATTTTGTTTTCCTGTGCTGTCAACATTTTCACGTTTCGAAAACTTAAATATTATAGATATCTTTGCCAAGAGCGTTATGTGGAGTACTAGCACTTAGAGTACTAGCAAATGATTGAATAATTCAAAAACCGTTATGATAAAACCATTCAGAAATTTTCAGCACTTGAAAAAATCTGAAAGCTAGCATGACGTTAATAAAATGGCAGCCTTCTTCACTTTTAAATGGCGCACTATACTTTCGCAAAATTTAAAATTTTGGTACGTTTTTGGCATGTGCGTTTATTATTAAAATTAACACATTGCAAATATTAGTTTTTTATTGAAATATGGTGATTAATTCGCCTCTGCCATCAACATTTAACAAAAATCAAGAATTTTATTTTTAAAAAAGACATACGTTCATGATACCATTTAACCTCAAATTCTTCCAAATTCACCTGAGAATTTATATACAAAAGAGACCTCTTATCTTTGCCATTCATATGCAATTGTATTTGCATCCCCGTTTTTCCCCCTTTAAAAAATAATGTTATTTGAAAAAATCGTAGTTTTTTGACTAAAATCACGATATCTTTTGAACAAATGTTTAAAACTACGTGTTTTCTTCATCAAAGTGTGTATTTTAACAAGTTCTAAAAGTTTGCTGAAAACACCGTTTTCATAAAACTTAAAATGAAAAAGTTAGGCGAAAAATACTAATTTTTTCAGGGCCACCCTACTCTTAGGCGTTAAAATGATCATAACTAATGACACAAAAGACCTACGACTATGATTTTTGCAGCAAAGTTGCTTTAAATTCAATAAGGAACAACTTTGTTGAACATTGTATTGCTCTATGTTAAGAAATGTGAAAGATAGATTTTTTATTTCAATATATTCAAGGACCACCCTAACTTAAACTGATATCAAATTTAAGCCCTAATTATAAGCTGCAACTTTGCACAAGACAGTTTTGTTCTAAAGTTGCATCTTCTTGGAGAAAATAATTTATTCCTGCTAATTTTTCATTCTGGCCCAGTGTGCATTGGTAGCGATGAAGATTGCATCCAAATTATATTCTAATAAGAGATCGAAAATGCGCGTATCTGTCAAGATACAGCAAAGTTATTGGAATTAAATGGAAAATGGTAGTTTTTTTCTAATTTATAGTTATAGGTATTCCTATAAACAGCTCAAACCCTCTAGGATTCATCAATCCATGCTCTTCTAAAAAAAAGTTCAAATGCCTCGAGTTACGTTCAATCTTTACCCGTATAAATTTTTCATGGACCCTTTAGAAATAGTTTGAGAGGATTAAATCTCAGCAGGGCACAAAATTATCACGTAGCTACGTATTTATGAAAATATTCAGAAAATTCAAGTCCTCCTTAACGTGCATTCAACCAATACGTGTACAGATGGTCTCCATACGATAAAAAGCCTTAAAGGCCATGCCTAAACGTTATCTGTAAAATCTTGCATTTTATCCACATTCAGGGGTATACAAAATGCTTAGCAGGAAGTAGCCATTCAAGGGTTTTTCCATAAACGTATTATTAAAATACATTTTTGACTATAATGTAGCGTAGGATGTACTTAAGTAGTATGTATTACAGGTCATTTAGGGCTATAATTTGCTGAGAAATCCGAATTCGAGGTCAGATTTTACATATAATGTATTTAAATAAGTTTAATATAGGTATGAAAATTTTTGAGGTATGTATAAATCAAACATCAGATTCGGAAGGTACGCTGGTGTAATTTTTATAGTGTTTTATGAAGAATTTTGCAAAATCGACCGTCTATTCAGCAGGTCACCTAGAAACAAAGAATTTGACAGGTACGTTCACAATCCTTGAAGGTACATGGTACACTGTTGGTACACTACAAAAAACATGCTTGTTTTAAATTTGCTTCTAAGTGCCCTGCTGGATAGATTGACATGCAACTATAGAAGGATTTGCGTATCTATTATCAACCTGAAAGCTTAGACAATGTATCATAGCCACAAGAAAAAAAATTCACGAAGCTTGGAAACTCCATGGATGACCTGAAATTAAATATAAAGAATAGTGTACCTAAAATGTCGGTGTGCTGTTCCATAGCTTTGCACTGCTATACTCATTTGTAGTGGATTTCATAGGCTTCAATGATGACATCCACTGGTTGGTCACTGAACTAATCTAATCTAGTCCAATATCAACGTAACAAAATTGAACTGCATTCATTTATATAAAAAATATATCAAATAACATCCGCTGATCCAAATTATTAATAAAAACCTTATGCTATAATGCAATAACACATCTATGCAACTTGGAATCACCCTCCTTGCAACCTTGGTGCAGATCAAACTTCATTAGAATTATTATTATAATTTCCCAAACGAAAACAACAATGATATGCAATTAATAATGAGATGCAGCTATACACCTCTATACAGCTCAACCAGTAGTCGATGAATGTACACTAAGGTTTTTTTTTTGCACGGTTTTTTTTACACGGTTTGTTTCCGGCGATAACTCCACAACGGAACAACTTATCGACTTAATTCAAAATCACATTTTACGTTTTGGGCAAAAGTAATCATATGACAGTTTTTCAAAAAAATCACAATTTTTGTGTAAATACTTTAACATTTTTAAAACTGTATTTTGACCATTGCATGGAGAGGTAACGCATACACACAAAATCGAAGCAATTTAAAATGCGTAAGCATGTGAATTTATCAACTCTATTTAGTCCATACTAGAAGTGGGACGTATCCGCCGTGCAAAAATACCTTTGTGTATACTAAAATGCCAAGGCCACACCATGCAAAAAATGAGACAGATAAAAAACCGTCCCGAGCACCCGACAATGACTACAATTGATGCTGGCTCTCTGAACCTAAACATGAATTTATGTATGTGAAAACCTTTATGTATCCAAATAATAACATCTATCATCACATATTTTTTTTTTTTTTTTTTTGTCCCCATAGGATTGCAATGATCGGGGTTGGTTTTTGAAAATTCTCAAGTGATTATGCCGGAAGGATTAGTCTATGGTGACCAAATAAACACCGGCTTTCGAAATCAGCTCACATAATCTTCTTGAAAATTTTTTGGGATTCAGTATCAGTCAGTGTATCGTTTTGTTGTTCAGGTATTTGTCAAAGTCCGCGTTTTGTACTTCGTCCGTGTCATTACATTGTTAGTGATATTCATGTCACGTGCGCAATTTAATGTAGTACAGGTGTGACAATGTAACAGCTATCTCCCTATTCCACACTCCCAAATGGAACAAAGTAGTTGACGCTAGACTCATCGGGAAAATAAGCTGCTCTGTTGGACATGGGTATTTGTAGGCGGTCTTTTAATATATAGCTATGTCTGCATGTATGATGTGTATGTAGTTTTGGAAATATTAACTGATTTACTTACCCACTCTGTTGTTATTACTTTTGATTTGTTGGGAACATACCGCCTTAGATGATACTCGCATGCATGTGCTTCATCCACGTAAGTCTTTCTTGGGCGGGTACTTGGTCTTGTTCCAACCAGAGGCCGAGATGCCTGGCTGTCCATGAGACTCCGGATTGCTTCCACTGTGACCCTACCAGGCTAATTTGTTTCTTTTATGTTCTAGAAATATACAAACAAATTCGCTCCTCTGCCAAAAACGGCCAAACCAAATGTAGAATCTGTGTGGTGATGCTTTCCAGAAAATTGCAGACCCATATTAAAAACTCAGTTATAATAAAAGTATTAAAATAAATAGACGATTCTTTGAAAAGTAGTAATATTATTGAAATTATACAGATTCTATATTGTATGAAAATGAGGAAAGGTGTCAAATTAAAAGTTAAAATGCTACTACTAGTGGGTTCAAATGCACTTCTGGTCCACATCACCCTGAAACACTGGTTTGCATCTTTCCGTTTGGGTAAAGATCCAGATAAGCCCTGGAACCTGGTAGTTTTCAAGCTACCACAAGGTTTTTCCAGTGTCCAGGGAATAACATCTATCATCACATATGATACCAAAATATAAGAGTATTTAAATATGTTAAACGAAAGAGGCACCGAAACCACCAATCAAATGAGAACGGAAAACACACAAAATGACACAACATTCGCTACGGGAACCAAAACTATTCTGGTATCAAAAATATTAGAAGTACTTAGCTTAACTCCATCTGATCCCTTATCCGATCCAAAAAGTCCGAACGGCAGCCAGCACCCTTCACCACCAGCTAAAGAATGCACTACCAGGACCGCTGCTCCACCCGCGATGCTTTTTCTGGTTTTAATCGAAACAATACGAAATGGAATCGCCCGACTTCTGTTTCCTGCAGGTTTCCACAAATAGAGAGCGTTAAGAAAATAAATTCACTATACACTTTGTAAAATCCTATATAATGTTCACGTCTTGCCTCGAGCACCGCATACTACGATCCTCAATAAAGCTAAATGTAATTACGGATATAACAGCTCTTCTTGTTTTAAAATTACATGTTCACAAGTTAAGTCTTTAAGGAGGTTTGGTGACTCCGGCAGAACGTCGTTGTACAAACTGGTTGTGTGTATCCGATACTGAAGAAGAAACTGGTTGCGTTTCCGGACAGACACTGGCTGCAAGTTTGCTCCAACTTCTACTGCAACTTACCCAACTTTTCTGCAACTTACCCAACTTTTCTGCAACATTGCCGTAACTCCATTTGTCCTTCCGGCGTGGCGTGGCCATGGATAGGCTAGAACTCTGTGGAGATGTCCGAGCAGTTGGATGCGATAATTGACCTTACGTCATCACGCAACAAAGACGTTAAGGACTTAAAACTAGGCCTCCTCAGGCTACGCATGACAGGCTGCTTGCAAGGAGTCGAGTTCCTAGTCGAGCAAAGTGTTCACACAGACGGAAGCGTCCGTCTCAGTGGGAGACTCCACCCCATCTACCATGGGGGCAGGGACCTCCAAGCGAGCTAGGCAGTCCCCGGCGAAACGGCACCTGGCGCTTCGAAGAAGCGGATAGTGTCCGACACCCCTCATAGGGGGGGAAAACCTACGCGAACGTGGCGGTGGGGTCGAAGGGTCCATTCTCGCGACCAGCTCCGGCTGGTCGCAAAGAAAGAGGCCAGAGCACCAAGCCCATCGCCAAGGGCGCGACATCCAGAGAGTTGTCGCAAGCGCCGAAGGGACCTGGAGCGGCAGGGCCCCGATGACAGCAGGAATAATTAGCACGGAAGCAGTTGCTTGGGCCACGATGGGGACGAACGGACGACCCCGCAAGCGTGGCAGGGATAGCCACTGGACCAAGGTCCGAAAAAAAGGAAACAGAACTAAAAAAGGCGTCGAAAGTACTCCAAGCTCTTGAAAGCGAAGCACGGGGACGCTAAAATGACGGGCCTAGGCGCCGATGTGCGGAGTATACGCCGTATCCGCACCGGTGAGATGCTCCTGAAGCTTAAGAAGACGACAGAGCTAAAGGCATTGGCAAGACACCGAGGTAGACGAAATCTCCACTGCACTGAAGGAACAGTGCAAGGTCGAGGTTGCCGGCGCAGACATACAGATGCGGAAGGTCGACTCCGGGACCCATGTGGCAATCTGCGAGGGTAGCGGCAGCTACCGCGGACGCGTTGAAGGTGAGATAGTCCATATGCCCCTCAGCCTACACCAGCCGCCGAAGATAGGAGAAACATGTGCAGACGGTGTGGCAGCACAAACCACATGGCGCTTGACTGTAAAGTTCTCCCAAATGCTTGATGTGCGCCGGGAAACCGGATGATAAGCAGGAGGGCAAGTTCCCGACCGCTAAGGCTATTCTAAACAGCCAATTGTAATGCAGGTAACCCAACTAAACCTGATCCATTGTGAGGCTGCCCAGCAACTGTGGTGTCAGACAGTTCAGACAGGTCCGAAGATAGCGGCATTATGGACGACGGCGGGTACCCGGTTCAGGAGGTTGTGTCTACCACATACTTAGGCTTCGCGGTTGTAAAAGTGAATGGAGTGTTCTTCTGCAGTTGCTACGCACCTCCGAGATGTTTGATTGAACAGTTATCTAATATACTCGAACTGACAACCAACTGGCCGTTGGCAATTGCGGGGACTTCAACGCTTGGGCACTTGAGTGGGGGAGCTGCAACACAACCCCAGGGCCAGATTCTTTTGGAAGCCATGGCTAGCTCAATGTGGACCTCAGCCAACGTGGTCCAAGAGCAGCTACCATAGAAGCGAGCGTAATCGATAATCGATGTAACTTTCAGCAGTCCTGGTGTGTTTAAGAATTGGAGAGTGGATGGTGGCTACACCCATAGCGAGCACTTGGCAGTTCGTTATTGTATCGTCCACAATACAAGGCAGCGTGTGGAAGGAAGAGCATCCACTCCATTTGCCCGCAGATGGAGGACGTCCTACTTTGACGTAGAGACATCTAAAGAATCGCTTGAGAGGGAAAGAAAGTTACGTGAAACCCAGAACCTTGCGGTGAACGACTCGTTATGGAACGTACACGTGCTCCAGCAATCACCAAAGTTGCTGCAGACAATCGTTGGGGGACTCTTTCCGAACCACAACCCGCAGTCCATGGCCCCCGCCGCCGTAGATTTGTCCCAGGATCGGCGTTCCAGTATCCCAGACCTCAACGCTGTCATAGCGACAGAAGGGTGGTCGGCTGGGCCGAAACCCGTGACCACGTGGGCATTGACAACGGCACAACGGGGCTGGCGACGAGGCGACGTAAGCCGAACTCATTGGGATAGCAAAAGTCGCCGAAGCGGCGCTAGTTGCGGCCATCGCCGACTCGCTCCAGCGTCTCAGGTTCCGGGCACCTGTACAAGGTTCTGAAAGTTCCTTCCAGTATCGCGTACTGGCGTACAATACCGCGGTAGGGCAAACGTGTTCAGATTCCGCAGGCGTCCTGCGCCAGCTTCGATCCTGGGTCCAGTGCTATGGAACACGATGTACGAAGTGGTACTACGGCTTGAGTACCCGAACGGGGTGGCGATACTCTGATCGGCGGACGATATCACCCCTGGAGATGAGTGGTGAATCCATCGAAGAGGTGTCGCGCCCTTATCCCGCATGATGTCGAATAGCTGGCGGTGCACGGGAGTAAGCGTAACTTCGGCCAGTGTCGCCTGTCCATGCTTAGGTACGGTGGGCCAGCATGGAGTGCGCACTGGCGGTGACGCGTCTGCGTGACCTGGCGGGATGATGCCAATAGGCATTGTCATAAAGAGGACGTAGAGTGCTTTGAACAACGTGGAACAAGAGGTATTCCGGAAAACCGCTAGAGCCGCATCTATGGTAATTGGCAAAGGGAATGGAATGACTTCTACCAAAGGTCGATGGACCCACCGACGAATCCTGAGTTAACCGGGTGGGTTGGTAGGCGACACCACGAAGCAGAACTTCCACTAACGCAGTATTTTTTCAGGCCACGGGTGTTTTAGATAATATTCCGCACAGATAAGGGTATGGCACAGTCCTCGGGCATGCACTGATCGCACGAGAGAGTCGAGGAAACCACGGACCACGTATTTCTCCATATGAATCTCTTGGCCAGCGATGGCGCGAGACCCGCGCATGATAGCCGTAAGGCAGTCACAACAAGCGTGGTCCAGAGTGATATGCCGGGTGACCGGAACATCTGGGATGCGGTGGCGCAGATCGTCCGCATCTCCAACAAAATGGCGCAACGGGCCAACAACAGGTCGCAGCGGACCACCAGGCTATCAGCTCCTAAGTAGTTAGACATAGTCGGTGCCGGAATCGCCACGCCAGCCCTCCCTGGGCAATACCAAAAGGTGGTTTTGGGGGAAGGCGCAGGGTCAACTGAACACTATATTGCCATTCCGTAACATGCAGATCTCTGCACATCCAGAAAAATAACAGTATTCGGTAATCCTTACCGAACTTCAACAGCTGAACGTTCGGTAACTCTGGATTCACCGGATTTCAGTGAAATGCGACAGTATTCCGGTAAAAAATTACTGGAACTTGTCAAATCTGTACCGAAACTGTTAGATCGGGATTACCGGAACTGTTCAGCTGCTGAAAGTTCGGTGTAAAAAATTACCGAATACCGTAAAATTTTCTGAGCGTGTACAATATTTGTGGCCTCAGCAGAAACTTAGATTCTCACATCGACAACACGTTAACGTGAAGCCAACCTCAACTCTGAAAAACCACGAGTTCGAGGTGATGATTTGTGCGTTTTGTTATCTCAGCAAAAATGTCGCTGATAATTATCCGGCCGATGTACGTCAAACTCTACTTCATCTTTTTAGATTATCGATATCAATTTAGGCAAAACCGGAAGCAAGTTTTCTAAAAGCAACCTAATGAGGCGCGTTATTTGGGTGTTTCTTTCAAAGATTCAAGTGTTCAGTAGATATTCAAATTATGGAGCAAAAATATATTTAGCCAGTAATTACAGATCAGAGTTGACAGAATCCAGTCCCTGAAGTGCGACACACGCACGTAGACCGATGTGCACGCCGATCGAGCATCCAGCAGCCGATCCGAACGGAAACAATACCGACCTGCAGACTGCCACCATCCTGAGCACAGCCACTGGACCACCGGAGTCTCCGTTGCAAGACGAGCGACCACCTTCTCCAGACAGGCAAACATTCGTGGCCTGGATGATGTTGGTGTTTCCTCCCAGCTGGCAAAGGGGCAGTCAGCCTCAGTCATGACTGGGTTGCTGGTGAACATGACAACAGCCGAAGTGGCCTGGCTGGCATCGGAAGTGCGTCCGAATCCAGAGCGGCAGTACCGGTCATACCAGCGAACGAAGCCCAGAATCCCCAGCAGCCGGAATGCGGAGTGGGCGCGGACACGACACGCTGAGGGTCATGGCGCCGCCGCTGTTCAGGCGAACAGGTGGCAAGTTATCGTGCCGCGATGTTGGCCGGAGTGTATCCAGGATGCATGTTGATCTACACCAGCCCG
>JASCZW010017333.1:0-17187 GCA_034211315.2 Aedes japonicus | reverse complement strand
TAGGTTACCAATTCCAAAAAGCTACAATGCCCTGAATTGTAAAATTGAATCAACCTTCTCGCCTGCTAGCGCAATTACTTCTGAAGAGAGCTTGTGTCCTAAAAACACGATCTTACGTTTCTTAAAGTTACATTTGTGATCATTAAGCAGAATTCCGTTAAAAGATGCCCAATATTGGTTTGATGGCAGCATCGCGTTCTTCTTCCGTGAGAGCCAAAAATTACGATATCATCAATGCAAATTATGGTATTCTTACAGCCTGCCAAGATACTTTCCATTATATTTTTGAACAACTCGGGCACACGCAGTTAACTCGGAAAGAAGTCTTTTGCATCGAAATAATCCCCAGTTTGTAATGAATGTCGTTACATTCCTAGTTTCACTTGATAAAATGCATTTTTAATGTCGAAAGTCGTAAGGAATTTTGCATTTTGAAATCTTGTAGCAGGAAGTCATCAATTATCGGAAGCGGATGATTCAACCTTTGAATAGCTGAAAAGCCGTCACAAGTTTCAATGGAATTTTTCCGTACCCCAGGAAATGCTTGTAAGTATCAGTGTCGTCGATCAAAATGTGTTCGGAGCCAAGATCAATTAGCATGACCACTTTTACACCTTCAAAGCGGTACGTGATCAACTCATCGTCACCTGCTCCTATAGGATACTATAAGATAATGTATTACATATATAAGGGAAAGTTTTTCTTGTTTTGTTAGCTCCTGTTCACGATTTTCGACATTGAAAACATTTCGATGTCATTTATTGAAACACGAAGGACCCTGATATTGTCGAAAGGTGGCTTACGCTTTCCAAAAGGAACCTGATTGGTTGGTTCTGAACTAGAAACTGACTGGAAGTGGCCTGTCTTGTGGCATTTCAAATAGTTTTTTTTTTGTTGTGTAGTCTATGACCACAACGCTCAGGGAGAAGCCGGATTAAAGAAAAACGGCTAAGGTGCCGACTCCTTCAGATTTCTTTTTAGAATGTCGATTGCGAGTCGGCAGTCATTATTCCATCTTTTTTGACTTAATGCTTTCAACCCCCAGATCGCGCGAGCACCCCCACTCCATGATATTGGAACCTCCGTGCTTCACTGATTTTTGAACATTTTTATCTGCAAGTTTCTCTTGCCAGGTTTTGTTCGAACTCGTGCCCTCTGTTTACGACAAAAAGCTTGAACTTGCTATCATCACTCCAGAAATCTAATGGCTTGTCGATGTACTTTTGGGCAAAAGTTGAGACGTTTGATCCTACAGGAGTCATCAATTAGGCGATCCTCATTGATTATTGTATTCCGTTTCCTTCCTCTACCTGCTATATCTAACACGCTTTCGAGATCCTCGTGCTTCTTGCATAAATTTCGCACTCCTACCTCACTTGCACCGTTTCCAATATATTCTCATACAAAATAAAACTCTGTTTATTTAAAAACGATAATCCAGATTTTATTGACACATTTACCCATTACATTGCAATATACTACTGATCAACTACAGCATATGTTTTTGAATAACACCGCTTTTAACCTACTTGACCAGCTCCAGGCGTTTGTCGAACCCGTCACAGGCACGACATCCTTCGGCATTTCGTCCCAAATTCGTTTAATTACGGTTTTGAATTTGTTCATATTAGACGCCCTGTGATCATTTACCTTCGCCAGCATGTATGACCATACGAAATAATCCGAGGATTCAGATCTGGTGAACTGGGGAGGCCATTCATTCTTGTCCAAAAAGTCGGTCAAATTTCCTCGGCACCAGCCCTGAACGAGATTTGCAGTATACGATGGCTGCTGAAACACATAGTGATCATCTCCAAACACCTCTTGTACATATGGCTTGACAACTTTCTCGAAAACTACCGTTTTATAATATACGGCATTCACTTTAACGCCTTTTTCGATGAAAACCAGTGGTAATTTGCCTCGCTTGCAAAGATAAATTCTTCCCAACCGTGCCACTACAAAAGCAGACTTGCTCTTTCGAGTCGTTTCTACTTAGAAGGTTCCGAAACTCCGTGAACTTTACGTGTCTTAAAAGCTTGGAATCCGAGGTCATTATGCAGTATATTGTGCATTGACGATCTCGAAACATTCAGATCTGCGGCCATTTAACGTACAGAGCGCTGTGATTTTCGTCTAATCCGTTTCCCTGACCACTTGAACAACTCGTGCAGTCCGCATCGAACGAGTTCGATCGGATCTCTTCCGGACATCCAACGAGCAGATGTCACAGTACCTTCGGATGGTTCGGTACACAAAATCCAGCTTTACTCCGAGGTTTTTCAAATTTCTGAAAATAGCGCCCGGGCGCTCACCATTCAAACACTTTTTATCACCACAGCACGGAACTCCTTCATCGTTGGTAAAAGATAAACACCGAATGAAAACAATCGGACATAACCTAAAAGCGTTGGTATATACATAGTGAAAAATTACACCAACACATACGTGAAGCATGTTGAGTAGTTGCACGACACCAATGCAAGGAAAAAGTGAATGAGAATATATTGGACACGGTGGACATGAGCAAGCGTTACTGACGCTATGAAACCGTCTACAGTTTTCCCTGCATACAAGGTAAGAGATCCCGGCAGTGAAAACATTTCTAGACCATTACTTGTCCTCTGCAAATGAACATTAAGTAGTGTATCGAAAAGTAGTTATAAACTTCCAAATAATAAAATAGGCATGAAAACATGGTTAAAATTAACATACTATTTCAGTTTATTATAGCTTAACATGTTTACAAAAGATCCAAACGGAAAAACTAGTCATCATGTTCATTTCTGTAGAATGCCCGTACCTTTGATTTGACACCTGCCATCAAATTCTGCACAGTGACCTTTGTGCACTTCCTGGATGCCGCTGCCCAATTTTTCTTAAAATCGGTCATGTTTTGGGACACTGTACCATCCTTCTTAAATATACGCTTGACTATTGCCCAATAGCGTTCGATCGGTCGCAACTGGGGACAGTTTGGTGGGTTGATGTCTTTTTCTACGAACTTGATGTTATTCTCCGTCAGCCACTGTAGAGTGGATTTGGCGTAATGTGCCGATGCCAAATCTGGCCAGAAGAGAGGAGGGGACTGGTGCTTTCTATACAATGGTAGCAACCTGTTCTTCAAACATTCCTTTTGATAAATCTCAGCATTTATAGTTCCTTTTGTATAGAAAATTGAAGAACGCAAGCCACATGTGCAAATAGCTTGCCAAATGAGCACCTTCTGACCGAATTTCTCCATCGCAACAGTCGTATCTGCGGTTGGCACACGTTCCCCAACAGATTTAGTATAAAACTGCGGCCCCGGTAGCGTTCTTGAATCTTCTTTAACGTATGTTTCGTCATCCATCAAAATGCACTGGTCGACATTGTCCAAAATGCAGCTGTACAGCTTTCGAGCCCTGGTTTTGGCACGAGACTTTTGTTCCGGAGTTTGTTTGGGCACTTTCTGCTTTTTGTACGTCTTCAAGTCATTCCTGCGCTTGATTCGTTGAATCATTCCGATGCTGGTCCTGAATTTCTTGGCTAGATCGCGAGTAGAGGCAGATTTGTTCCGTTGAATATAATCCACAACTTTTTGGTCCAAATCGGGGTTGCTGGAGCCGGGTTTCCGGCCACTTCTTGGTAAATCCTTGAGGGAGCACTCCTTACCAAACTTTTCGATGATGCGTTTTACACTTGCCGGGTGAACATTTACTCTTTTCGCAATCTGGTTGTAAGTAACACCCTTTTCGGTGCACCAAGTGTGCAGAATTTTCTTTTTAGTCTCAAATTCAATTCGCGACATTTTGAATACAACTTTATCAACGGAAATGAATGAACCGAATAATCATTTTTGACATGTAAACAAAGCAAATGGCGCTTACACGCTAAAAATATATACAGTAGTTTATGCGTAATAACGCATCGAATGTTTATAACTACTTTTCGATACACTCCTTACTTTTGAGCTGCATGCTGACTTATCCAAAAAAAATCCTCCACTATGTAAAATTTTGCAAGATTTATTTTTAAGAATATATTTTTTCCGAACTTTTGATAAAATTTTATTAAAGTTTGGAGAAAAATATCATTTAAGTTTGGAAACATTATTCCACGATGAATTGTTCCTGAGTTAAGAATTTTTGAATTTAGTGAGGTTTGTGAAAATCGGCAAACTTCAATTCTCGAGTACTTTGATGGGAAGTAAGATTTAAACGCAAATTTCTCAAAACACTCAGCACCCTCGCGGAAAGTAGCATCACCATCATGTCAGGGAAATGTCATACCTTGTGTTGGTGGCCCTAGCATGCATGGAAATGCTAAGGATTACAAGAATTAAACATTTGAATTTTGCTTCCCCGCTTTGTTTACAAAACCAGATACGTTTGTTTGCATAAGTACTCGAAAACAGGTGTTTTCCAGTTTTTTTTTTAATATTTGTTCATTTATCCATGTACTCTACGAGTGGACAATCGTAACAATCTGAGACACTTCGGACCAAACCTGTACGATAATTAAAAAAGCCCCCTTAGGGAAGGTCCATTAATTATGTCACGCAGTAATGGGGGAGGGGGGGGGGGGGGTTTGGGAAAACGTGACTAAAATACAAAAAAATTTGAAGGTGCATGCAAAAAATGTGACAAGGGGGGGGGGGGGTCATAAAAAGTCATTTTTTGCGTGACGTAATTAATGGACGTTCCCTTATCGTGAAATTTATTTAGTTGAAATTTCACACAAACATTCAAACAAAAATTTATGAAAAAAAGTACCAAAACCAAAAACCATAGAATTTCATATTATTTAACAACCAAAACAGAAATCAGAAGTCAATGGACCGGCCTTCTTCGTTCCATGATAAAAATAATTTGTGGGTTGGTGATCGTTCCGTTCATTGACCGCTGGCTGCAACATTGAAAAGAATATAAATACTAAATTTGGCAGCTATTTGAATGCAGAAATAACTTTTGTCCATCCGCTGATGCATAGGCGTAGCCAGAGGGGGGCAGAGGAGGGCCGTTGCCCCCCCCTAACTTTTGAATAAATTTTTATAATTTTAGTATTGACTTCAATTTTTTATTATTTAGTGTTAATGTTTGATATATTGCCCCTTTGCCTCAATGAAAAAGCGCGAAGTTGCCTCGATTTTCTGGCAAGATGTAGCAAAAAAGTGCAAAAAGTGGACATCCATGAGATTTTTTTTTAAATAGTAAAGACTAAAATTTTTCTAAAATATGACATTCTACGGGCGAGACAAAACGACTCATATCCCAGTTTTAGAGACAAGACAGCAGTTGTTTTATCCCATTCGAAGATTTTATCCATTGCTATGAGCATGAGTAAGATAATAAACATGATTGACCACCCGAAGTTGCTACTCCGTTGTTGCCATATGAGCTGTTATTACACAGAGAACCACCAGATGATGCCTGGGGCTAGCATACATTCTCAATGTGAAAAACTGGTGATCTCAAACTAATGCAATAACCAGCGCCTGCCTCGCACGAATGCAGGTCAAATAAGGGAAGGTAATTTCATAAGAAGGGAAACACCAACGCGATCCTACGTTAAACTTGCGCTTATATCCTAGATATAACCCACCTCTATTTTTTTTTAAAGTGCTATTGGAGCCAATCCCAAATTGGGATAGTGGGTAACTTGCTCCAGAATATGGTGGTACGTCGAGCATGGCAAACCAATATTATGGATCACAATTAATTGTGATCCCCACCACCGGATCACCAGCCGGGCGAACCCCCAAATCTCACCAGGAAGCATATTTGTTGTTTATTTTTCTGTGCTCACTCGATTACTCACATCGCCGAATTATAGATAACCGAAACAATACGAAACGCGCCATATAACAAAATAGTGCATAAAAAAGCATCGACACAACCATTCACAGCCGATGCTCGAAGCAAACTTTTTTTTCGTAAACTTTTAATTTTTACAACTGTACCAATCCTATAGAAGCTTCTTAAGAACAATCTATGCGAATCCATTGAAAATTGTGATTTAGGGATTTGTTAAAAGTCCCTTGTGTAGATGCATTTCGTGCCTTCTAACAACAAAATATATACATAGAACAAATGTCTCGTAAATTGTATGAACATTCTTAATGCTTGTCATCTGGTGAAATGCTATCATTACACCTCTTTGTACAGTACACGAAATGAATATCATGAAGATCAACCAATTGCTGCTTCTCTTCAATCGCACTCATACATGTTGGTATTGCTAGTCAGATGTTGTTCGGATCAAGTTGGATTCGAGAGAAACTATTTCTGTATCTTGTTATACAACAGATCAAACTGTAATATATATAATTTAAGTTTAGAGTAAGTAATTAGGTTTAAATTTTCGAGCATTTTACTCACAGTTTTTGTTTCCTTGTTCGTTTCAGCTAAGTTTCTTCTTCTCTATTTTTTTCTCTGACACTATCGTAATTCCTGTGCAACAATAGTAATTTAATTTGGTCTTAGTATTTATGTTAGCTGTAAGATAGGTAGGTAGGCAACTCACGGTAACCCGAACCTTTCTTCTTACAGCACGATTTTTCGCCTGTGTCAACGTAAGTCAATATGAATTTACCTCTTGAGTCGCGAAAATTATATCGTCTTCCTGCTACTTTTAGACACCACTATTTTTCACGCCACTTTGATCTATATACTTCTATTTTTCATAAAATCCATCTGATCTTCCCCTTATATTTCCGTCCTTCCTTTATTTATCATCCATTTTATTTACATTCTTCCTTAACTTTCTTATCTGTCATTTCTATGTATTCCTCATCGACCAAACTAAAGCGATGCGGTATGGGCACTAGCAGGGTTGCCAAAACAGGTGTGCTGAAATCATTGGTTTATTTTTATTTATTTATTGAATTACATACTGAGGCGATATAGAAGATCTATCAGTCAGTCAAGCAACCACCAGAGTTTCTTTTTTATTGATAACAAAATATTCGTAGTAGTTTATATTGTTTTCGTACAATGCACGAATGTTCTTTCTGTGCCAATAAATGCTTCGTGTTTTAGACAGTTACGCGTGTGGCATTGAGTACGAAGGCAGCTTCTTGAAAAGTACGAATCTATTTACAACGAATACAACGAATAGATTTGGTAGTCTTACCTTCGATTTCGTAATAAAATCAAAATTTAATTTTCAGTGTGGGTGAGAGGGTCTTGGAGGAAAAGTATATTTTCAGTACAAACTGTGAACAAAATCGGTGGTTATACTGTACAAAAATCCAACACGACTTTAAAGTGAATATTTCGACACATGACAGTATCCGCTAAATTTTACCATGGTTGCTATTTTATGCGGTTCGATTTTGAAGCACGTGATAAACCTAAGATTTTCAAAATCTTTTCTGTTTTTTTTTAAATTCCAGAACAAGCCTAGAATTGTTGAATCTTGTTGCCAAAATTTGACGGGTATTGTAAAGTACTTTGGGTAAGTGTAGAGAAGATAATCCACCCGTCGTTCAGGCGGATTGTCACAAAGTGAGGGCTCGATTTCTGCTCTAGCCGGTGGAACTTGAAAATGTCCCTACTCTACTGGTTCACCGAGCGTTGTTTTGTCCGTTGTATAATGAAATGTGTTCAGTATGTGCAACCACCGATTGAAGACGGTGTAATTCTCTCTCTCTCTCTCTCTCTCTCTCTCTCTCTCTCTAAATAAATTTCTTGCCCCACCCTATTTGAAATCCTGGCTACGCCTATGCGCTGATGTTGTGGCGGTGTCCACGAACTGGTATTTGCTCGTTGATCGTCAGTAATGGCAGAGTTTGCTCTGTAATATGTAAGTATAATATTTTTATTATGTTTTAATAGTAAAGAATTGGTGGCTCGATTATTACTTTTGTAAAAAGATGTGACAAGGCAAGGGATATGAAATGCTTGCTTACCATTTGTAACACCAATAAATTTATCAGAATTGCATAAAAGGCATTTTGCCAATAAACCCCTAATGGTCCGGTCAACAATCAAAGTGAAACTAGCGATTTGAAATTGGTTCACTGTACACTTTTGGCCCTAAGTACACTTTGCCGTCCACATACTCTTGCTCTTATCAGTACCTTTCGGTACTAGTATCTTTGTTTTTATTTCGATTCACTACACGCTAAAATAAGATTACCGAAAATAAGGTTTTATTTTTACCGAACATTAAATATTGGTAGCAAAACCTTAAGTATCGGTATAATTTACCGAAAGATAACGTTTGATTTTACTTATTTTTTTTATTAAAGTGGATTAACAAATTATATTATATTTTACCTAAATTTGGTTTAAAATGCTTTTATTGGGCTGCTAGCAATTTCGGTAAAAAGAACCCTAAAAAATAAATAATTATTAACGTTTTCCGTTCGTTCCAACATTACTGAAATTTAGGTAATCCATGTTTACCGATAATTGTAGTAAATGCACTTTTGTGCCGTTTTCGGTACTCTTTACTGACTTTTCTGTTTTCTTGTCTTAGCGTGTTGTTATTTTGACAGAATATTTGAGAGTGTGTTGGTGTGAGTAACGTTATTAGAGGCGAATCATATCTTGTTTTCAAGGAACTTTATAGTACGTTCACACTACGTGATTACGTGATGAGGAGTATCTTAATATCAGCTTCAGCAGCTATACATCTAGTTTTCCTTTAAATAATGTACATGTCATTTAATATCAAGATACTCTATATCACGTAATATAAGCTGTAGTGTGAACGTACTATTAGTCTTTGTTTGCACAAGGAGGGAATGGCATGATCATAACAAGATCTGTCAACCCATTTACTGGGTAGTGCTCATTCGAAAGAGAGCACAAAAATGAAAAAAATATTTGAACCAACTGTTCCATCTTCGCATTTTTCTTTGCTGCAACTACAATCTTTATACGAATAGTAAAATTTAATTTAATTTAATTTTGATGATGATGTGATGTGAACTACCATCTTACGTAGCAAGACAACTGCCTATAGCACTGGACTGTTTTAATTAAACGCTTTGATCAAGGTTGTACTGCGGTAACTGTTTCATCATGATTCTTTATGAAAGGCCAAAAACGTATTGTAGGCCCACAAGCAGATACACTTACGCGCATCCCAAAGCTCTAGAAAGAATCTCCTTCGAGAAACAAGTTCGCATAAACCACACCAAAACCGAGCATGCCTTCAAACCTTCGCCTAGTTAAAAGTCCCATTAGATGGGGAGAAGAGCCCGCCAGTTTTTCACGAAATGTTAACCACAGGAAGTTGGCAGTCCTACTCTTCCTATCCAAATCGCTTCAATCGGGTGCTCTGATGGTCCCTCCCTTCATCTCAACATATGGTGTTATATAAATACATGAAAAATTCAGAGCAATTAATATGATTTGCTTACCTTGGTTTTAAAAACATCTTACCTTGAAGCTTGTGTGAGAAAATTTGACTTTTGAAGAGCTGACTTTGGTAGCGCATATCCAGATTCACAATGTGTCATAAGGCACCGCTTACGGCCATGTGATAGAGAAGAGAACAGGAGAAAGGCGAGAGGCATTAGTAACAGGACATGCTATGCGCATGTAAGATTTTCATGGTATTCTCACAACGGCCTTTCAGATTGTACAGTCAGCCGTTTCAAGTCATTTTTGAGTTAGTCATTTTGTCAAAAGTGGAGTCATTTAAATTTGAGTAAATGTTACTGGCATTGACAAGTCGACAAATCCAAAACATCGACTCAAATCAGATGGATGTTTTTGATTTGTCGACTTGTCAATGCCAGTAACATTTACTCAAATTTGAGTGCCTCCACTTTTGACGAAAGTGAGTCAAAAACGACTCAAAACTGAGTTGTAACGGCTGGCCGTGTGGTTCGACGAATGCATATGAGAGATCATTCCCGATGAGCCTCCACTCGTTTACTCAATTCCATCACGTCCAGTTATAGAAGACAAGAAACACTTTACCACGTGCTACATTTGGTAATATCAGGGAAATGATCTCCCATCGCATCTTCAGGTGATCATTACAAGCTGTCCATTTAGTTCAGGCACTTTTGAACGTTGATGTGGCAACCTATTCACACGTGAAATCTAGGTAAAGATCACTGAAACATTCACTTTTTTTTATTAATATTGAGCGAACGCAAATTACCAGGGGGACAATCATTAAGGATTTCGCTGTACCTCACATGGGTTACAGTATAAATGTGATGGTGATGGTTAGGGTATCTTCAACGGCGATCCAAATCGTGGATTGGATTTTTTTTTTAGACCAAACGGGGGAAACATCGCGGCACCGGTGTTGTAAATTTTGTTTTATACTGGATCTATTTAGCATCATTTTAAATCTGGTATATGTTTTGATCTATTGTTGCAGCAACTTGGAACAAGAAAAACTCCGTCCCGAAACACTACACGCTACTTGATAATACCAATTATTGAGTAAAGTTTTAACTTTTTCGATACATTAGCACAATTTTATTCAGTATATTCTGAGGTATATCTGTGAGCCGTGTTTGCTGCGTGTGATGCTGGCGGCGGACAAAAAGTTGGTAAAAAGTTAGTGCTCGCCTCGGATGCTGATAATTACCTCATGTTGCTCCGGGTTCTAGTAAATTGCCTTCTCGTTGCATTCCTAAATACCGAAAGCTTGTCTCAGTTGTTTTTACAGCCACTAAATTTTCCGGAAAACGTTGACTAGGTCGAAACGCGGAGGTTCCGATATTCCCAATAGTATTTCGATTGCTTGGGAATGCAAAGTAATGAAGGTTTCAAAGTAAACAATTGGTTTATTGATAGATTGGCCATGATAAGCACTTGCAAATAGTTCATACAGATAAATTTTGGAGAAGCCTCTAGGTGACTCTAGTTGTCCAATAATGTCCAAGAACACCTCCCTTGGCATGCGGAAACACAGAAAGTGCTTCTCGTCGTAGATTGACGTGTCGCAAAAGTAGTCCTGGAACAGCTTCTGATGACCGGAACGGAAATTACGGTCGAAGTTGGGGCGTATTCCAGGACGTGACCCTTTCCGTTTCGACTCTTGTTTATCCACTGCCAAACAAAATACCAGCATAATCTAATATCGTTTTAATGAAATGCATGCATTCACACACTCACCTCCAGGCAAACGAAAGAACAAGTATTCGGGCTGACGACGCACTACTGGCATTAAAAATTATTGACTCAAACCAATCAACGGAAAAATGTTTGAGAGAAATCAGCGATCTCTGAAAAAAAAACTTGATCTCTGATGTTAGATGATTCACATGATGACAGGTGTTGGCGGGTTAAACAACAAGAAATACAACACCTGTGGTCTATTTAAGCTAGTTCTATTCAAGTTTTTCTGCTGCAAATCAAGTATAAAGTTGTTCTAAAAATAGACCGCCGCTGAAGATGCCCTTAGGATGAATGTATCAATCTGTTCATTTTAACAATCAACACTTTCAAATGTGCGCATCGTCACGTCATTATAGGACACGGAGCGAGTGTGAAAGAGTTAATTAGTTGATTTGTTCTATCATGCCTTTTGGTAGGAAATATTTCGAGAAAGAATTTTCATTAGGGCCTAACTGACAAATGTTAAAATAATCTCTCCCGTTAACTTCTCGTAATGCAAAATCTACCCAAATTGTTCGCAGCAAGCCGTGCTTTGAAGCTGATTTGTTTTGCTTTTGCTGCGTTATTTTCGGGATTTTATTTTATTTATTCTACCAAAATAAAAAGTTAAATTATCAATATCTGAGTGCTATCCAGAATACGTTGCGAATTGTAACGATTCCCGCTCAAAGTGTGCTGTGTCCGTGTTTTGATCGAAAAGTTGTACATCGGTAGTTTTGTTTTGTCCATTTCTTGTTGAATTGTTCCTCGCCCTGTACCCGGAGGAGCTTATCAGCATTGAATAAGGAACTTGGTGAGGTCGTTTTGAATTATAGAAAATATACCTTAGTTATATACACGCCAGGATCAAGAATGTCTATTTTTGATTCTGGAAGTGTGAAAATTCTTCACAAATCTATTTGATGTGTGAAGATTTTCATGTGGGGCTTATTATATATGAGCTCAGAATGTACGTGTATGAACAGGCATTCTTGAAATGGGTCGCTGGATTTTCAATACAGCCGTCACCGTTAATATCCAGGGCTAAAAATGTTGGCATATCGTGATATTTAACATATAAATCAACGATAACATGCAGAAAAGTTTCTTCCATAGAAGCACTGCCGGTCAATGGATTGATTACACACACACACACACACACACACACACACACACACACACACACACACACACACACACACACACACACACACACACACACACACACACACACACACACACACACACACACACACACACACACACACACACACACACACACACACACACACACACACACACACACACACACACACACACACACACACACACCACACACACACACACACACACACACACACACACACACACACACACACACACACACACACACACACACACAAGTTTCCAAGATTGACAAATTCAAGGAAAAAGCAATTGTTGACGTTTGTCAGTTAGGTTCTAATGATAAATCATGGTCGATTTCAGTTGTCAGATGTCCTAAATGGTCAAAATCGTGAGCATTATGCACCAAGGTGAATTTAATATCTCAGGTGGTCTATTTTCTGCAGTTGTGGGGAAGACAGGTGGAGTAGCGATGTATCAAATGAGATTTAGCAGTGGAGGGCATAGGATAGCTGCTGATTGCTATTTTACCTAGAATTGAAGAGTTATAAATGATTGTAAGCGGAATGGGCTTAACGTTTTGTTTACATACATTAGCACGTACACTTTTTCCCCCGAAATATTGGTAAACAAACCGTGCATCCTGACGCATTCTATCTCATGGCATAGAATACTGGTCTGGCAGTGTGATCTAATTATCTCATATACTCATTTAGTTTAAAATGGAACCGCGAGTTTGACATCACAGGCACTATTGCATAGGTGTAAAGGAGACAGCTTCAGTATGCCAGACCAATATTTCACTTGATATGGATTGTATTAGTATGCGTTTAGTTGTCAACATGTTACTCCTAACCATCTTTACTCACTTCCATACTTCCGACGAACTTGTGTCAATTGTACTCAATTTTGGGTTGTTTAGAAATAGCAAATTTATATGTGGTTGACATCGACACAGAGCCCCTGCAGTTTACACTTGATGATTAAGGGGGGATATACAGTTAAAATTCAATTTATTTTTTTTGCATAACAAGTTAGTAAATTTCCCGTAGAATATGCTCCTGAAACCCAGTTTTCGAAATTCGAACTCCAAGTGTTTCTTTTCATTGTTTTTCGAAGACGCCTTTTTCGCGCGCAGCAGGTTTAAAGAGACGCTTGACCGAGAAGATCTATTTTCAACGCGTTTTTCTCAAAACAGCACTTTCGGAGTTTATGCCGGTGATAACTCAACAACTAATTATTCGATTAAGCTGAAATTAATAGGATTTTTTTTATCATAGTATTACCTTCTATATGAATTGAAAATTATTGATATATTTTATAATTAAATATGGAAAAATGTGATAAAATGGCAGAAAAAATATGGATTTTTTCAAAAAAGTTACGCCAAAAGTGCAAAATGTTTGTTTTTACTTTTTTCTTCAATTCATCTACTGACTGTCAATTTAATTGATGCAAATTTTTTGAGTTAGCAGGTTTCAGATCAAAACTGCGACCAGGAGAGCCGGCACAAGCAAAATACAACGACTTTTTCAACGCTCTCTAACGGCCGCCATTTTGTTGGAAAAACCAAAAAAAATTTTGTACACTACATGGATACACTTATAATTGTAAAAAAGTTTCAATTGATTTTATTTAAAACTTTCCCTTGAAAAATAATTTTTAAAAATGAGTTTTTTTTTCTCGTTCCCTCTGTATATCCCCCCTTAAAAACATAGGTGAAGCAGATAGCCGAACGATGTAAACAAACTCTAGCGTCAAAACAGCTGTTGGAACAGTTATATTTCGCAGTAATTACTCGGTGATGATTCTTTTGTGCTTCTTTGTTAGTGCTGCTGTTAAAATATAGCATTTTTAAACTTTTTCGTGAAAATTATGAAAATTACTTTGAAATTCCATGGTGAATGGCAACCTGACGATAGTGACGAAACAAAAAAAGAGTACGGGTCTAATGAGTTTCGATAAAAATTCGATACCACGGAATATTACGAAATAATGAGAGGTCGCATAACTTTTTTCTATAGAATTGCTGTTAGAGCTTGATGTTGTATGGAATTGTAAAACCTACTCACTCAGATTATTTAACAGAAATCTGTAAAATTTTACCGAATTCTCAACAGCTGAACGATCGGTAATCCGATTTTACGGGCTTCGGTAAAATTTTAACGAAATCCGGTAAATTTTTTACAGATATCTGTAAAATTTCACCAAAATCCGTAAAAAAGGATTACTGAACGATCAGCTGTTGAGAATTCGGTAAAACTTTACAGATTTCTGTAAAAAATCTAAGAGTATAGTAAAAGTAATTATAATTTAAAAAACCAACAAACTCAATAACTGCAATGCTGTGCTTCAGCAACATCAATTCGAAATCATCTAATTGCTTCACAAGTATCCCATAATCCGCAACTTAACTCCGAAAGCATTCAGAAATATACGCTGTCATCAACTGACTCCGCAATATGTCATCCACTTCAGTTCGACATTGCTCGACAAATCATTGACCTATCCCACAGAAGGTTCATTGCATTCACTTGCAAGCCTGTACACACATCCAAAACGCACCACCAAAAGCAGCCCAGCTTCCCAGGAACACTTGTCGTCCGTTAAACGTCCGTTAAAGCCATCACACCGTCGTCGTCGTCGTCGTCGTCGTCGTCGTCGTCGTCAGCACGCGGCTCGAATTTCAAGTGCGATCGTCCCGAACCGAAATTCTTCCGCAGCATCTATTTCTGACGTTTCGTTCTGTGTACATACATATTAGGTTTTGCTGTGTCATTATATTCCCGCTCGGGTCTGGCCTGTTTCACCGTATGTCACGCATTCAGCGGAGCGGCCCAAATCAAGTCGAGTAATCATTTGTGTGATTATGATACGCATACGAGGAGAGAGGCCGAATTGGATAAATTATGACGACCCGTCACCAATCGAGGTTACGACGACAAAGTCGTATTACTCTGGGATGTCACGTTTGATGTAATGTTGGAGTTGAGCTTCCTAGGCGGAAATCGACCCTGCGTACGCAGACCCATTTTACGAGCACGGAGTCAATTTGTTTTTGATAATTTATTGCAGCCTTTTAATTACCGTTTTGAAAATTTGTTTACTCTAGTTTATGAAGAATTAAAGTCGAATTCAGGAATTTTGAAGTGGTTATTTAAAATAACCCTAATCCGCGTTAGAAGCTTTGAAACAAAGTAACCATTTTCAAAAGCAGTTTGACAGTTTCTCATTCATTCGTAGTAGGCATTTGGCTTTATCTCTCTCCTGTGTAGGGTCAATGTCTTGCTCCTGCTCCTTCAGTGCTAATGATGGCAAATTTCGTTCAAGCGGAACGAACATTGCAATACTTCACAGCAAATCTGGCTAGCCAGTAACGTGAGTTTGCCGAATTGATTAGCCACTTCGCGACGCTCGTTGGGTGGGGATAAGATCATGCAGGTTGACAATAGCTGTCACAAGATGCCGCCTCGTCGCGGTGCACTTTTAGTGCACCAGTGCTAATAAGAGCAAAAATTGCCATCTGCACAGTATCCTGTGCACGCAGGTGTGTGTTTCGCCTGTCAATATTGACAGGTTTGTCAACGTTTACTCAACCGCTACCGGACGTTCTTCCACAGTTGGCTTAAATAGCCAACTAAGGTGTCTCAATTTGAATTCTTCTCCCAGGTTGTGTATTTATTTTAATTCTCTTCAAACATTCTCCCTCAGCCTCAGCCGTACAACTTTTGCTCCCAGCCAAGATTGCACCACTTCAACCCATTGTTTACGTTATGTTGTAACATCACAGCGAGGTGAAAAGTGGGCGCTAGTGGGCACTTTTTTTGGTTAAACAAAAACAAATTAGCGCGAAATTGAACGTGCGAGAGGACGGCACCTGGCCGGACATTTACATAAATCGTCGCATGGCCATGCATAACATCTTAAAATTTACACCGAATATTTTCATCCGTGCGAATGACGTGTCCGACGGGTGGCGGCAAGTGTCAAACGTCTCAAACAAAACAAAGTACCCGGGGATTTGATGCCACTTTCAATCGGTTGGAACGCGCTGCTGCCTGCCTTGCCTTGCCTTGCCGGGGCCAAAGCGACCGACGGTAGGCGCGTGTGAGCAAAGTTATAAACGCTGAATTGGGAGAAAATTTCGACGTCCATAAAATAAAATAGCAACAACGAAAGGGGCCCATCGAGGTGCGTGTGTGTTTGTTCGGGGAGAAATTGATGCTTTTCGAAGGACCATAAATACCGGCAAGATTTTCACGAAGCAGATGCACAAGCCGCGAGAGAAAACGTGCTAACGAGAATGATAAACGTGATTTCTGTTAGTTTCGTTTCGTTTCGACGGGGAAGGCTCGCTTGGGAGATCACATTTTCCCACATCAATTTTGCCCGGTTTGGGATGAACGCCAGCCTCGTGAGAGGCGTAAATTTTCTTAATTGTTGGTGTCAAGCGATCGAACGGTGTCTGAACTAAAGGTTTATAAATAATTTGGCAAATGGCGATTTGGTTGAAAATTTGATTTCAAATTTTAAAAAAATCACCTATTGGCATCCAAGTGACCCGCTGAGTAACTTTCCAACCGATCATTCAACGGTGGTGGTCCACGCCATTCCACGGCCCATTCGTATGAAGCTTCTTAATCCTTCTTGATCGCCAGTCGAGCCTCTTCAGAATGTCACTCATCTCGCTTTGTTTGTGACGGTTCCTAAGCTCACCCATGCCAGGAGACTATAGGTGGCGCTACTTGCGTTGTTATCTTCGGAGTTGCTTCTCCTCAAGATGAATCCAAAGTTGAATGGTACTTATGGGCGGCCACACAGTGTTCAGTGTAGCCGTTCTGCGGACCAAGCGGAAGGGCGGAAAGGAAATTATCCTAATTAGAACGCACAGTACCGACCGAAGTCATTGTACGGTAAAGGCCTCATATCATTCGATTACCGCACGGATTTGATTCGCCGAAGCACTGTCTCGAGGACACAACAGGTTTCGGTTGCCGTGGGAACGTTA
>JASCZW010017332.1:0-17185 GCA_034211315.2 Aedes japonicus | reverse complement strand
TTGGTTGGTCGTCTTGGTTCAGATCCTCTTTGTTGCTGGTGACCATCTGCAGGTGACGTGGGATGATTCTTGCCTCGTTGTCACGGGCGGCTTTTTCCCGCCAGTTCGTAGGTTACGGCAGCCAACCAACAGCCGGTACCAGCAGCCAGCTGCACCAGCACCAGCGCCTCTCCGAGCAACGACTGCGCGCCAGTACACCCTCCATGGTGCTTGCTGCCGCACAACTGGGCTCCTACCACCACTGCACAGCTCAACGACTGCCGTAAGACTGAATCAAATTCTGCTAAGAGCTGGTATGTTATGGCGTCAGATGCTATTGCACAAAAGAAGGCGGTACCAAAGAAGACAATGTGACACAAATCGCACCAAAGGGGAGGAACTGAATTTCATACGCCACAACAATTAGTTTTGATTACTGCACGCTAAACGGATGATTTTTAACAGAAATTTGCTTTGTGTGCTTGCCATCACCAGCACCTAATCCGCTATGCACAACTAGGAACTAAATTAAACTCTACTAAATGGTCGGTCGGACGTGTTGCAGTTCGGCTCGCATTATCCATGTTAGAATTTCGTTCGTTGGGTGTTCATTTTCGTACACGAGGATGCGGTGTTTAATGAATGCTTTGTTCAACCAGAGGCGTAGTAATTGAATTTAATCAGCACTAAAGGAGAAATTCAACGCAAACTCTTTGGTTGGCAAACGGATTTGGTAATCCTGAAAAAGGACGGATTTAATAAACCGGAAGAAGCATGGTTCGCGATTGAGCTTGAACTTTCTTTTAGGTCTTCCTGGTTCAGCTCCTCGTCGTTGTTGGTGGCCATCTGCAGGTGTCGTGGGATGATTCTTGTCTCGTTGTCACGGGCGGCTTTGCTGCAACGACTGCTCGCCAGGTGGTGTTTTCTGCGGCCAACTGGGCTCCTACCACCACTGCGCAGCTCCCCGACTGCCGTAAGTCTGAAGCAAAATGTTGTTGTTGTTTTTGTTTTTATGAGGGACTTTAACAACTAAGGTCATTCGTCCCTGTTCGCTGGAATTCTAAATTTCGTCTATCAAACCGGTACTATTGAAGGAACTGTATAAGGTTTCTTTCGTTGGATGGTAACAATGTCTCCTCCAGGGTGCCGCTCATATTCGCAGCCAATCGTTCTTCTAGGAATTTGGGACAATCAATAAGGATGTGTTGGATGGAAATTGGGATACCGCAGTAGGAACATATAGGAGGGGTTCTCTGTTGATAATATGACAATGTGTGAGGCGGGTGTGACCAATTCTCAGGCAGGTAAGTATGCGTCGGTGTAGGGGTTATTATTATCGGGCCAGGAAAAGGTATGAGCTTTTAATCTTCGAAGGGCGAAATTTCGACTATTGAGCCACTTTTGATTCCAGCTGTCTCGAATTGCCTCTGTGGACCATCTTGGGACGTCTTGTGCTGGGATGGATACATCCTCTGGGACCAATTCGCGACCCTCCCCGGCTAATCGATCCGCTTTCTCATTGCCAAGGATACCAGAATGACCTGGAACCCAGCAGAAAGCGACTCGATTCTCCAGAGAAAGTCTCTCCGCTTCTTGGAGCCAGGGATGCTTCACACATGAAGAATTCAATTCCTGGAGACAGCTGGCAGAGTCACTGAAGACTACGGAGGGGATGCTCAATGGAAATTCTAAATTGGAAGCTTTCATTAAAGCATAGGCTTCGGCACTAAAAATGGAACATATAGAGGGTAGAGAAGAGCTGATGTTGGGAAGGGATGAATCGCTTGAAATGCCGTACCCGACTTTACCATTAGATAAAGATCCATCGGTGTACACATGGTAATGGTGGGGATATTTATCGTTACGGAGTTTGATGAAGTTGGCTTGGATTTTTGATGGGGGATCTCCGGCTCTGACTATTTGGAGTAAGGAAAGATCAATTAGTGGTGAGGGTTGGTTCCAAGGTCTGATTTTGGGTCTGATTTGAACGGCTGTTTGGGGAAGGGTATGATTTGTAAGGGAATGAAAAATGGTAGAAGCTCTATGGATTAACGGGACATTTTTATTGCGATTAAGACTAAGCCACCTGGTGGCTTTAGACACAAGAATGTTTGCGAGGAGGTAGTCATATGGAAGTTGGCCACATTCGGCCATTATGGAAAGGATAGGACTGGTAACGAAGGCGCCGGAGGAATATCGGAATGCTTTGTTGTAAAGGGGGCGGAGTTTTTGGTGGATTTTATCATCACCTCGGCTATAGAGGCCCACGCCATAAAACATTTTTGGTATCAACCAGCTGTTGACCACTTGTGCAATTGTTTTCCTGTGGGCACTCGGTAACCTGGTACCTATAGCCTTGATGACATTAATTCATTTAATGGTGGTTTTACGGATGTACTCTGCATGGATACGAAAACTGAGGAGTTCGGTCAAGGAATATGCCAAGGATTTTGAGGGATTTTTGGGATTTAATTATGTTCTGGTTGAGGGTGATTTCAGGAAGCTTGGAAAGTTTTTTAGTGGTATTACTGATATGAAGAAGTTGGGATTTTTCGGGGGATATGGAAAAGCCATGTTCATCAGCTCAGTTTGAGACGCTATTGACTGCGGATTGGATTATTTTTCGAGTGATGGATTTATAGCTATGGAATGTTATGATACTAAAATATGAGTGTCTGGAGGAATATGTTTGAACAGGGATTGCATACAGATAAGGAAAAGGGTTGGAGCAATAACAGAGCCTTGAGGGATACCGTTTTCTTGATATCTCACTTCCGAGCGGCTGTTGCCGATGTTGACTCGGAATCTCCTGTCCTGGACGTAACAACCCATGCGACCCTTGATTCCCCATTCCTCAAGAAATTTGATGATGGGAAAACGCCACGCTGTGTCGTAGGCCTTAGACAGATCAAGAGAAACCAAGTCACCATGCATGCCTTCGTCAAGGTGTGAGGAAATGATATGTTCCAATTCGGTAAAGTAGTCATCGGTACTATGGTCGGGGCGGAAAGCAAACTGTCTATTATCAAGTAAGTCTTGGGAATTGAGAAGGGTCATTAGACGTCGGTTGACCATTTTCTCAAAGATCTTACTAATACAGTTGAAAAGGTCTATTGGGCGAAAACTATCAGCTTCATGTTTGTTTTTGTCGGGTTTAGGGATAGGAATAATAAGTCCTTCTTTCCAGGATGAAGGAATTTCTCCTTTGAGCCAGATATCGTTGTAAAGGGATAAGAGTGTTGTTTTACCAGTGAAAGGAAGATTTTTGATGAGGGGGTAACCGATATTATCAGGACCAGCGGATGAACCCCGAACTCTATGTAGGGCCCACTCAAGTTCATCAAATGTGAACTCTTGGTTGTATTCTAGGCTATTGTCGGAGATGAAGTTAGGGGGGAGGATTCAGCCTTTGATTTATGTGATAGAAATTGGTTGGAGTAGTTTGAGGATGCGGAAGTTTGTGCAAAATGATCAGCAAAATGTTCAGCTATTTGGGGAGGATTGTCGGTAATTTGATTTTGGATACGTAGTTTTATGGGTTGTTTATTCTTGTTTCCGTTTAGTTTATGGATTTTATCCCACAGTTCCTTTGATGTGCTTTCGGGGTTGATGGAGGTGATAAAATGATCCCAACTGTCCTGTTTAGCTTTTTTAATTGCGATTTTGGCTGTTTGGCGAGCTATTTTAAAGTCGATAAGAGCATCGGAATTTTTGCGATCTTCCATAGCCACTCTCTGAAGAGCACGGAGTTTTTTACGACGGAGTTTAATTACAGACCGCACCTCTGGATTCCACCAGGGAACCGCTTTTTTGCCCGGATTGCCTTTAGTTCTAGGGATGTGCTTAATGGCAGAATCGAAAATTTGTTCGATTAACTCGTCGGGAGTGGAGGGTGGTCTGTTTTTTAAGCTGTCATAAATATCCAGTTGGTAGTTAGGCCAATTGGCCTCATATTTCCATCTGGGACGGCAGGATGTAACAGGAAGTGCTCGATTCAGAGAGATAGCTATTGGAAGATGATCGCTACCGCAGCAGTCACCATGTACGTTCCAGAACAGTTGAGGACTTAGGTTATGGGAGCAGATGGATATGTCGAGAGCGGATGATTTGCCGGACGAAGGATTAATACTGGTGTGGGTTTTATCATTTAAAAGGGAGAAGCCAAATTCATCAATAATTTGTTCTATAATCAAACCCCGGGGATCCTGAAATGAGCCACCCCAGAGGTGCGAGTGACCGTTAAAGTCGCCCATCAAAAGAACTGGGGAAGATACTTGATTGACTAGTTTTGTGAGGAGGGACTTTGAATTTGAATTTATTTGACGTTCTGGGGATATGTAGATGGATATTAAGGTAATTTTTAACGGGAAATCAATTTCAACGGCAACTGCTATTAGAGGAGAGGAAAGGTTAATTCTACGATGGGGAATATGATTTTTAACTGCCAGCACCAGTTTTCATGGGATTATCGGGATTTTCACATAAGTAGAGTTCGTAATTCTTAATAATGTTTGGATAGGTTTTAGATTTAGGAATTAAAGTTTCTTGTAAGGCGAGTACTATTGGGTTGTATTGTGCAATTAAGAGTTGTAATTCTGGGAGTCTTCCTTTGAGACCCAATAAATTCCACTGTAAGGCAATGCAAAGATTAGAGGGGGGTTGGGTCTGAGGAGTCTGATTATTTATCGAGTTTGAAACGTTGGCCATTTTTCGATTGAGGGCTGGGAGGATCAGTACGGGAGGAATCCTGAGAAGTGTGTAGTTGGTCAGTAACATTTTTGAGGTTTGCGGGTGTTTATTTTATAAGCTAGGTGTTAGAGGAGTTCAGGGGGAATTGTGGTAAGGCAACAGATTTCTTTGGGACAGGAGGGTGAATTTCAGTGGTAGGATATCGTTTGTGTGAAGCAAAGATTGGCTTTGAAGGAGCGGCACTTACCTGTGCAACAGCTTCAATCCGTTCAGAGTGGTGGGAGCTGGCATCTGTCTCCATGTCGGAAACACTTTCAACTTCCTTGGCTTTGGCGGCTTTCTTTGATCGTTTCTTTTCCTTCTTCAGTACGTCTTTGTGCTCCAAAACTTCGATTCTGGCATTCAATTTGTTAATAGTGTCCATTAATTGTTTAATAAGGTCATCCTTGGCCGTCATCTGCTCAGATTCAGCGGTAGTTTCACGGGCTACAGTTAATCTGTGTTGCACTTTGCTAACAGAAGCATAAGTGCCACCTCCGGCAGCAATTTGTTTGCGTGCTTCCTCTTTGGAAATTCCTTTCGTGAAATGTAGCCGTGTAACTTCTTTTTCCATCTGGTAAACTGGACAGGTTCGGCTAGCAGGTCCATGTTGTCCCTGGCAATTTCGGCAGAATGGAGTAGCGGAGCATTCCTTGTCCATGTTATGCACATCGGAGCAGTTCCCGCACCGGGCCACTTCCTTACAACGGAATTTGGTATGTCCGTACTCGTAGCATCGGTAACACAGCAGTGGATCCGGGATGTACATTCTGGTGCGAATCTGTAGGTGGCCAACTTTAATATATTCCGGAACAGCTGTTCCGTTAATGGTCAGGATAATAGTTAGAGTGTTGGTCGCATTTCCGTCTAGCATGCGAGTGATTCGTTTTACACCAATTACACCTTCCGTCGACATCCATTCAAGCAGCTCCTGTTCGGATTTCTTTTGAATCTCCCGGCACGAGATCACACAGCGCGGTTTGTTGAGGATGGGGTGAAGTTCCACCACCAGCGCCGTGTCATCGAACAACGTTTTCAGATTGAGGAGCTTAGTCACCTGTCGCGCATCACGCACACGCAGCACATACTTACTACCACCCGATTCCGTCGTCGTACTCTCTTTGTCACCAACAAGGTCCTGCATGGACTTGCCAACAACGAACGGGCAACAACGAACGGGTCGCCATACCGTTTCTTTTGTGCTTTTGCACACCACTGATTGCTGTTTTACTAACTCTCACTAAACACTAGTCGCTTGAAACGCTCACGGAGAAAAACAAATTAGTCGTTCAATATTCTCAGAAATTGCGCTGTTACTATCGATTCGCTTTGAAAGGGTTTTCACTTCCCAAAAACACGTCCGTTCATCTCGAAAGCAAAAACTAACTGATGTAACTTATGTGATACTGTGCACGTTATAGTAGTAAAATTGTATTTTATTTGTCCATTCTTTGTCTTATATACTAGGTTTACAAGTTAAGTGTTTAGCCCATTGGGCTCTTCAGCTTTGTTTAATGTTTTATGTGTTTTATGTGTTAAGTGTGTTTTGTGTTCAAATAGTTTTTTTCAGTTCGGTCCTTGGGACATTGTTAGTTTAAAAATTTGATAACCTAACTATAAACTAATCTAAATCTACAATTTAAAAATCCTAGGGGTGGGGAACCAGATCCCGGGTGATCTGGTGTTCCGATGCTAGGCAGCGTGCCCTGTACCGATTGATAGACTCACTGAAACGTTCTTCAAGCAATAATATGTTGGCCTGACGGTGGACCTCGGATGTTCTTGTCCTCGGAGGGGTGTTCATTATCATCCTGAGGAACTTGTTTTGTACTCTCTGAAGTTTCAGGAGATGTGTTTTTGCACAACTCTCCCAGATTGGCATTGCATACTCGATGACCGGAAGTATAATTTGCTTGTAGACAGCAAGCTTATTTTTAAGGGATAATGTAGACCTTCTGTTGATCAATGGGTACAGTAGTTTCAACAGAGTATTACATTTTGTGACAGTTTTGTCAACCTGATCCCTGAAAATAAGCTTGCTGTCTAGAGTGACACCAAGATAGACAGCTGATTTGGTCCATTCCACCGTTGTGTTGTTCAGGTTTATTTTACAACCCTCAGGCGGGACAAGTCTGGGAGAATTAGAATGTGGAAACAGGATGACCTGGGTTTTCGCTGCGTTGATACAAATCTTCCATTCAGTGAAGTATTCTGACAGAACATTCAGGCTTCGCTGCAGTTTCGCGGCAAGCGCTCTTATTACCCTACCATTGTGGACGACTGCGGTATCATCGGCGAACAACGACAGAGATCCATTTTCAGGGAGCGGGGTATATCCGAGGTGAATAGATTGAACAGAAGTGGACCTAATATATTTCCTGCGGAACACCGGCGGAGATCTCCTGACTACCGGAAACTGCACCATGCAACGAAACACGGAATGTCCTGTCAGAGAGATAACTTTTAATAATCTTCACCAGGAAGATTGGAAGATTGTATCGCTTGAGCTTGTACACCAAGCCATCATGCCACAAATTATCGAAGGCCTTCTCGATATCGAGAAGGGCCATAGCGGATGTTTTCGAAACAGACTTGTTCCGCCTGAGGATGTTCATGACTCGATTAAGTTGATGGACTGTTGAGCGACCATGACGGAAACCGAACTGCTCATCCAACAGGATATTGAGCTCGTCAGCAGATGTTAGGAGCCGACGGTGGATCGCTTTCTCAAACAGTTTAGATAGACCTGAGAGAAGGCTGATTGGTCTGTAGCTTCTGGAACATGAAGGATCTTTCCCAGGTTTCCGAATGGGGATGACTTTGGCTGACTTCCAGCACGATTGGGAAGACGGAGGCATTGGTTAAACACCACCGCCAGATGGTTGTAGAACTGGGGGCTCAATTGCTTGAGCTCCAAGTAAAAAATGTTGTCGAAACCGGGGGCCTTCATGTTCTTAGAGGTCTTGATATAAGTCAACAATTCGTCAGCTGAGATCTCCAAATCTTCGGAGAAGTCGTTAGGACTTTGATCGATGTTAGTTATAAGCTCGCTAACGGCAGCTTCGTGTGGACTGACGATGTTTTGACCGAGATTGTGAGAACTGACGAAGTGTTGACTTATCTCATCAGCCTTCTCTGCAGGTGTTATCAACCGATCCCTTGAGTCATTGACGTCTAGTGGGATCAACGGTGGAATGGGCCTTGGCTTAGTTTTTAAATTTTTTGTCATCTTCCAGAACGGCTTAGCACAATCTGGGAGAGAGCGAATTTTGTCAGCGAAATCATTATTTCTAAGGTCCACCGTTCTGGCCTTAATAATTTTAGAAACTTGATTGCAGTGACGTTTTAGAGTTGGTAAACCAGTTCGCTGGTACTGCCTCCGTATGGCGTTGCGTAATTGTATCAAATCTTTAGTGGGTCTATCAATGGGTACAGAGTTGCTCACCTGTTCAATCGCTGGAATGTGTTGCTCCCGGGCCTGGGAGATCGCCTGTTCGATGGACTGCAGTTGTTGATCGATGTCATCGACCGACTCGAGGTGCACGTTGAAATCGACGGTGTTGTCGACGTGTTGTCTGAACCTCTCCCATCTGGCACGATGATAGTTCCGTCTGGTGATTCGATGCCGGTTGACCGAGGACCCAACTTCGACCACCACCGGATAGTGGTCCGAACTGAGCTCCTGGTGCACTACCGGCTGGGCGATGTTGTTCCCCATGTTGGTGAGGAAGATGTCGATTGTCGAATGGACCCCGGATCGGCTCAACCGGGTGGGAGTATCCGGGCCCAGGACGGTGTAATGTCCCTCTTCTAGGTCTTCCTGCAGAATTATTCCGTTCCGATTCCGCCAGGTGTTTCCCCATGTTTCGTGTTTCGCATTCATGTCGCCGGCGATGATGAACTGCCCCTGCCTCCGAGTTAGCTTACGGATGTCGTTTCGTAGGGCAGTTGTTGTTCCGTTGTTGGTACTGGCTTGCTTGGGACAATAGGCCGCGATGATGGTGATTGGGCCGACGGCAGTTTCGACTTCGACTCCGATGGCTTCGATAGTCTGTAGCTGAAAGCTCGGAAGCAGATGGCAGTTGATGTTGTAGCGCAGGGCAATCGCAACTCCTCCTCCACTAGAGCCGCTACGATCCAGTCGCACAATCCGGTATCCAGGGATGAATATGCTGATTTCCGGTTTGAGGTGTGTCTCGGTGACGATGGCGATGTCGATGGCCTTCCTGTTAAGGAAGTCACCGAGCTCTACTGTTTTGTTCCGGATGGAACAAGCATTCCAATTTAGGATGTTTATGGTGTGTTTACGGTCCATACTTAGTAATGAACGTCATCGTCACGGATGTGGCGGCTTTGAGCTGTTCCTCCTTGGAGCGGCAGGAACGTAGTTGGCGATAGAGCTCTTGCACGAACTCCACCATTTGCTCCGAGTTGTAGAGCTGTTCATCGACGGGTGGTTGCGTGAAAGTACTGCGACTCGCATTGCCCCAGCCTGGAGGAGGAGTCGGGTTGGGGGCGGCGGCGGCTGCCGCGAAACGATGATGGACGGAAGCTGACGGGCGGTTTGCTTGGCGGTGATTCAATGGGATCGGTGGTAGGTTTGGCACCTGATACCGAAGCGACGGGAAATTCTCCTCGTTCATCGAGGGTGGTGGACGGCGTTGAGCAGGCCGAGTAGATGATTTCTTGCGGATCGCCAAAAATTCAGCACATTTGGGGCAGGTACGATTGCTGCACTCATGGTTTGCGCCACAATTTGCGCACTTCAGTACCGCACCTTCTTCCATCGGGGCACAATCGTTGGTACTGTGGGCTCCGGCACACTTGCCACATCGCGGTTTCATGTGGCAGTTGCGAGTTCCATGGCCGAACGCAAGGCAGTTGCCACATTGCGTCACGTCGTGCTGTCTCGGACGATACCGGTCCCACTCGACGATGACGTCGAAAAGGGCCCGTGTTTTCATCAGCTCCGCCATCGTAACGGATCCCTTCACAAGGTGGACCAGATAGAGTTGGTCCCGGTAGTTTCCATGTTGTTGGCGCCTGATGGGAAACACCTTTTGAGGTTTCAGTGCCACCGCTTGCAGCTCGGCGAAGATTGACTCCGGTGTGAGTTCTGGAAGGCCACGCAGAATCACCTTCATTGGCTTGCTTCCGGGCGCGTCGTGAGTGTAGAACTCATGTTTCTTCGCGACTAGGTGAGCGCCGACAGCATGGTAGTCAGCTCGGTCCTGAGAGCAGCAATGTCCTTGGATGTGGTGAAAAGCGGGGGAACCTTCACCTTCTTCGGCACCTCCTGGATCGGAAGCACGGCGAATTGATTGCTCGCTAGTAGACGAGCGTTGCGATCCACTGGATCGGCGTCATCGTGGCGCAGCCGCTTGGAGCTGCCCGGTTGCGGTAATGTTTCGGGAGCGGATGTCACCGTTGGTCGATTTTTTCGACCCATTGCCACAGCAATAGGTCGAGCGGGAAATGTATCCGAACTTTGAAGCACTTTTTTCTGCTTTGCCACCACCAAAAGATGAGCAAGCGCAGGCGATAGGTTGTGAACCGAACACGCAATCGCGAGAAAGCGGGCGAGGGGAAAAAACGGGAGAAAAAACTTTTACTGCGAGGGTGCGAAAAACACGACCGATCGTGTCGCTTGGTAAAACTGGAATCCTGATGTTACTGTGCACGCTAATCCGTGCCGCTTATATAGATAGAGCGCTCAGTGCGCTGTGATGTGTCGGTTGCTGATTGGTGAACAGGCTTATGGATGCTAGTAGAGGTGGTTGGTTGGCGTCGTTCGTGTTAGTGCTTCAGTCTTGCATGATGCTACTTTCGGCGTTGACGGAACCTTTTGTATTCAGCTTGTTCAAAAGTTTGCTGTGGGGGATGGTATCAAAAGCCTTCGAAAAGTCTAATAGTAGAAGTATACCAGCACCTTTTTTTTATCGACGATGGCTTCTAAATCGTCGTACACTCGGAGAACTGCTTGTCCCCTGCGAAAACCTGCCTGACAGTCGGTAAGTAAACCATTATCTTCAATGTAGGAGGTCATTTGCTGTTTGATAAGCTTCTCAGAAGCCTTCGACAACGCACAAAGTATGCTGATGGGTCGCAGATTGTTGATGTCGTTCAGGAGTCAGAAAAGGTGGAACTTTCAATAAACATATTGAATAAATGTGTAAAGTGTTGCACAAATAACGGTATGATGATCCTAACGAAGTTTATTGGTAAACCGTCCATTCCAACCGCGTTTGATTTGATGTCCCAGGTGGCATTGACGATTTCCCAATAACGCACAGCTCGAAAAGAAAAGCTGTTCTGCGATACTGGTGCTGATCTCAAAGGCGTTGCATCTCGACGGGAACTGTTGATGAAGTTAGCTGAGAATGTGCGATTCACCTCGTCTGGATCGAACTCACACTATTTACTCGCTGCCATAGGGTTTTAGATGGAGTCCTGCTGTCCAATAAACGGTTTAGGTACTACTGTTTGGCTTGGGTAATTTTAGTGTTAGCGCGATTCCTCAGCACCTTGTACCATTGACGCTTGACGTCCTTCAAATGTGTTGGAGCTCGCAACCAATCCTTGTACGCCAAGGCACGCTCTAGCAGGGACCACGGATTATACCGACGCCGACTGGTACTGGCACGGAGAGGGATGCACTCATCGTGAACTCTTTTAACGTGTGCGTTGAAAAATTGCATAGATTCGATCGGTTTTTCCATTGCGTAGAAACGTTTTCAGGGGATGGACAGAATTGCGGTTTCAGAGCATGCGGATCAAAAATTGCATAATCTCGATAAGTGCGCTAGCTGAAGGTCCGTGAGATTTTGATATAAATTAATGCAAAAATTAAATCGTGCTGTGACAATCCAGGAAAGATGACTTGACCTAACCGCAAAACTTTATCGTTGCTGTTACTTAGGAAAAGATCAAGTTGTGAGCACCCTCCACTGTAGAAAAATGTTGGTTCTCCACTAACGGACGACAGCGAATAGGTACGTAGCATCGATTCAAAAAACGTACGCTTGTTACTAGGCTGTAATGATGATGATGATGATGGTCCCGCCCTTACCCCTACAAAGGTTTGAGCTAGACGATTTTATCTCTAAGATAATTAATTTGGTAACAATTCAAACCAGTTATGCAAAAAAAAAACGAACTGATTTCATTTACAGATATAAATTTCTTCAAAAGTATCCATTTGCTTCACAGCGACATAATTATGAAAAGCTTTGATGTTAACCACAAAAGTTCGCAAGTATTCCCAGCGATCAGGAAATTCTGTTGCAATTCAGATCACAGAATCCAGTAAAAGGACATTATCAAAAGGCAAGCCAATATCCGATCTTGCCTGCTACAGAGTCAGAGGTTCCAACACTAATGGAACCGCCACCTTAGTTTTGGGCTGACCAAGGATATCCTCAATCAGAGAGATCGAGAAAATTTCCAAACCGAATAAATCCTCGACCGGCATTAGTCAAACTTTTACTTTCAACCACAAAAGAATTGACGAAGAATTCCCGACATTCAGCCAGACAACTCGCTACTATTTCATAGTACCATCTAAAGCATCAAAGGCCATTTTTTTTACGAATTCAAAAAGAAGTCCATCATATCTGTATACTGCGCGCGAGGCTCAAACAATTGTAGACTACTTTCTTTATTTTATTTTTTTTAAACTAATACAACATTATACAAATTTCCATCATCATCATTGTGACGAACAAAATAGTGAGTATTGTAGTATTGTAAATGTGAAAAATAAAATTTAAAAATAAAATAGCCAACTCATTATAATCCGTTTGTAAAGAACTTCGTCAGATACATTCTTCATTATTACAAAAAAGCAACATAAATGTACAAGAAATGGTCCACACAAAATAATCCGTTTTATAATAGTAAAACATCGTCAGGTACAATCTTCATAAATATTTGAAAAAAAAATTTTACGCTTGCTGCTCAAAATACAGTTTTAACGTGTGAAATACATAGTCTTTTAAATTCTGAAAGTGTTGGTGCACGTTTAATGTGTCTTGGCATCGAATTGAAAACATTTATTCCTTTAAAATATAATGAGTTTTGTGAAGCACATGTCAAGAAATTCGGTGTTCTTATTTCATCCGCGTTTCTAGTATTATATCTATGAAAATCACTTCCTCTTCAATTCGATCACACAAATACCGAGGAAGCAAATCATTAACTACTTTAAAAATGAACACCATAGTTAAATACACAATTCTTTGCTTCACTGATAGCCATTGTAAAGCGTCTAACATAAAAGTCGAGGAAGTGAATCTGTTACATCGTAAAATCAAACGCATAATTTTATTCTGCAAACGCTGTAACCTCAATATTTGTGTTTGGTTGGCCAAGAATAAAATGGAAGGGCAAAACTCTAAATGAGGGGAGATGATTGATTTGTATAGCTGTATTTTACTGCAATTAGTTAAATCGTTTTTTAATCGGCATAGAATTCCATACTTCTTGGCAATTTTCTTGATGACATTGTCAATGTGAGCGTTGAACTTTAGCTTGTCATCAATAATCACGCCAAGATATTTAATCTCCCGAACGCGATCAATTGTCTCACCATCAATTGTAACTGAGACATTCTCATTTACTCGATTCAGTGAAATTACCATATATTTAGTTTTACTTATATTCAATTTCAATTGCTTACATTTCAACCATCTACTTAGAAAACGCAAATCTTCGTTCAAATGGGTAACGGCTGCATTTAAATCTTTAGCTGCAATGAACAACACAGTGTCATCTGCAAACAGATTAATGTCACAAAATCGTAAAACACGTCGCATGTCATTAATATACATAATAAACAAAAGGGGCCCTAATACACTTCCCTGGGGCACACCAAGGTTATTCCCCACGGGACTGGAAACAGAATCATTAAAACAGTCCTTCGAGTTCTGTCAGACAAATAGCTTTCAAACCATCTGTATGCAGTACTCGAAATTCCAAAGCGCTTTAATGCTTTCAACAACAAGGGCCTGGAAATTGTTTCAAAAGCGCGTTTCAGATCCAAAAAACAGCAAAAATTGTTTGTTTACTCTCTAAGTTATCTTTCCATTTTGCTAATACTAAATTCAACGCGGTTTCACAAGAATGGCCTTCCCGGTAGCCAGATTGTTCCGGTATCAACAAAGAATTACTATTTAAATATTCCAGCAACTGGCCTTTCACAACAAGTTCTAAAATTTTCTCTAATGTGTGCAGCATGTTGATAGGACGAAACTCTTCGGCTTTAATCGTCCCAGCAACCTTTTGAATCGGAACAACCAACGATTCTTTCCACACTTCAGGCACGTGCCCAGTTTGCAATGATTCATTAATAAGGTCCAGTAAAGTGTGACCAATGATATGAAAGCAATCTTGAATAACTCTAGCATTAACATTATCTACTCCAGCCGATTTTCCTAGTGAAAAGCAAATATTTCTAAGTTCATCTATTGTGATGGGGTGAAAACCTTCAAATCTGCAATTACTATTAACTGGCTGCTTTATTTCATCAGGTTCATCAACCAATTCAATAGATTGATTAATCAATGAAACACTATTGACGAAATAATCATTAAACTTAGACGCAATTGCTTGTTCAGACTGTTCTATTGTGCCGTCAAAAGTTATGGATCGCGGTCTGCAATTGCTAGGTTTCAATAATGATTTCAAAATTTTCCATAACTCTCTGCTGTTGTTTTGATGTTGATCAATTTTCCTCTGTATATATTCACAACGAGTTTTTTAATGGATTGTGAATATTTATTCCGCGCGATTGTGTACTTATTCCAATGATTATCACTATTAGATCTACAAAACTTTTTGTGCAATTTATCCTTCTTGCGTTTAAGACGTAAAAGATCCAAATTGTACCAGCTGTTCGAGTTCTTCAAAGAAACAAATTTTTGTTCAACTAGCTTATTTGTACACGTTTTCATGGTATTAGTAAGAACAGCTGCAGACTCATCTAAACTACCGCTCGCGATTGGAAAATCCACGCTTCTCTGAACAAGGTTAGAAACAGCCTGTTTTGAATATTTCCGCCAGCACTTCAATTTCACAAAATCATCGCTATTATTCAAGTTATTCTCAATTACGTTAATACCTACTGTCTCATGATCGGTTATTTTCAAATCAGTATCGACAACTGAACAAACAGAATCAAAGTTAGAATAAACATGATCAATCAAAGTTCTACTGTGCCTGAAATTCGCGTATATTCATCTACCGTTTGTCTCAAATTGAAAAAGTTAGCTAAATGCTTCAAATGATTCGAATTATTATTATCACGCCAATTTATATTGAAATCACCAGCAATTATATTTAATTTACTCGAATCAAGAAATACCTCAAGCCAGTTCTCTAAAATTTCAATAAAACGCTGGTCACTAGAACTGGGAGAGTGATATAAGACACCATAGTTACCCATCATCATGCCACGTACAACTGTTATGCCCAAGAACCAGTTACCATCAACCATTTCGTTGTGGCGAAGATTGAATTGAACTGATTCTTTGACATAAATAGCAACACCGCCAGTATGTCTAGAATGTGATAAACAAGCAGCAACATTATATCCCGGAATGCAATATTGATCAAAGGCTTCAATTTCAACAATGTGAGTTTCTGCTAACAAAACCAAAAGTGGACGTTTTTCTTCTACAATCTGACGTAATGCTACGTAGTTTGTGGACAACCCCGCAATATTGAAATACAAAAAATTAAATTGATTACCATTCTGCCTAGAACTCGGTTGCTATTTATTGAAACGCAAGCTGCTTTTCTTTGTTCAAAAGTCTCTTGTACACCAAACATTGAGAGCTAAATGCGGCATGGTTTACGTCCAAGTTAAGTTTACGTTCTTTATTCATTTTCAAACAATTAATACATTTCAAAACAGTTGACGTACACTCCGATGTCTTGTGGTTTTGACTACACCGAGAGCATGTATCACAGTTTTTGCAATCAATGCTCTTATGTCCAAATTCTCCACATTTGAAGCATCTCAGAACATTAATGTCGGGATACACAAAGCACCGATCAAAATCTACATTTACTTCATTTGCTTTTAACATACAGTTATATGTATCCAAATCGACTTCAATTACCGCACTAAACTTGTTGTAAATGAACCGTGGATTTTCATAAACTCTAACTACTTTTACATCATTTATTGCAATGTTTTCATTTTGACTTTTCAAATAGTCAATGAAAACATCGGAGGATAATTGACGGCTCATGCCCACTACTTTCAATCTTGGCACCGACGTGGGAACAACAGCACTATAATTTTCACCCAGATTGCTTTCAATACCATTTTTCACATTCGATACATTAGCACCGATGGCACATTCAACAATAATGGCACCATCTTTTCCATTCCTAAAATTGCTAATCTTGTGTGTTTTTGGATCTGAATTTGTTTTCAAAAAATTACGAGTTTCATCGCAAGCTTGTTTGGACTCTTTTGGTTTGATCACAATGACCGGACGAGCCTTACGATTGCTTTTTTACTACTATTACCTTTAATATTACTATTTTCTTTACTTTTATTATTTACATTTTCATTGCGCCTCTTTACGACATCCGCAAAAGTTGCGTTGCCTTGAAAAACATCATCAATTGCATCGTTATCGCTTGTTTGAATTTTACGCTTTTTGCCAATTTGCACCAGATCGGATTCGGAATGAATCGCCTCAGACCGCGCGCGGGCATCGTTCATTACAGCTAAACCTTTTCGCGCATTAATCTCCAAAACTGAACTTGTCATAGCATCAAATTTCTCACAGATTAATTTATCAAAAGACTCATTTATACTCTGTCTCAAATGTTCCATCCCGTTTTTCAACGCGTTGTCTATTTGGGCAGAAATTTGATCTCGCATGCAAGTGATCGAGTCCGAAAGTTTTTTCATACCTTCCTCCATCCGCTTAGCATCCGAGATCGCATCTTCTTGCCCACCACAACACTGGTCTGATAGACAATCTACACATTTAAAGCAAAGGTTTGCATTATCGGTCACAAGCTTTGCTGTTCCCTTCGTAAGTGGTGTACACTTGTAATGGAATACACGCGCACACTTCCCTACACAGTTAACGGCAGATCAGCCGCAACCATTCCCTCATTGCATGAACAACAGGCCATTGTCAAGCAGTAGGCTCAAAACACATTATACACACGTCGACGCTACCGATAACCAACGACCTTACCAAAGAAAAGACAAGGCAAAAACAATATAGCACAATTGGTCTCCCGGGGGCGCTGGTTGAACGACCAATAAAATTGAAATTTAATTAGATCAAGCTGCAATCGCAACTGTTCTTTTACTTAGCCTGTTCTCAAAAAACACTCTAGATGCGTGTTAGAAAATTTATTTTGCTTATCGCAACACTTTTCACACGTAAATTAATTAAAAATTATGAGCACAAAAAAACACAACACTATTCCGTTCGTCATCACACGAGGT
>JASCZW010017331.1:0-17200 GCA_034211315.2 Aedes japonicus | reverse complement strand
GGCAAAATATCAGAAACAAATTGCGCATTTAATATAACGTATCATGTCTCTAAATCATCATGCACATTAAATTTACCATGGTGAATATTGGCGTCCACAAAAGCTGAAAAATTTATGAGCCTCAGAAATCTGTGCGATGCCATACGTCAACAAAAATAAAATTGAAACACATATTTTCGAAAAATTAATCATGTAGCTTTCCTTCAGTGGCGGCACTCAATCAGGTTATCTAAAACAATGCCGAAAAATTTGAAAATGCTTTTTCAACAAAACCATAATAAAGATAATATGAATGAGTCCCAGAAGCGGTATTTCAGAACAGCATTTTACGAGTGCATAAAGTCATAAATAAATACTCGATGATAGGAGCAAAAGGAATCTAGAAGAATAAGTATGTTTTAAACATCGTCGTAAAGATATGTCGTGAGGTTCTAATAAACCTGACTAAAATAGGAAACCTATGGCTTCTCACCAACTTGGTACCATAATAAAGCAAACTGATCAAGGTGGGCGTTTCAAAACTTTATTAAAATCTCAACAAACTGTGGATGGTTGTGCACAATGCTACTGGAGATACTTATCTGGTTTGATACTTCTGCCGCACAACCGTCCGGCTGTGAAGAGGCATTGTTTAATTAGAACGAGAAATAGTGGCTGGTGGCAAACAGGTAGTGAGCTGAAGATTTTTGGTGATGAAAGGAGAGCTTAGTATGCCACTGTCGGTATTGGCCTTTGAACTGAACTGAACTGCAGCGAAGACGAACAAAAGACGATTCCTGATTTACCGAGGAATACGCCGGCAAGCTGATAGCATGCGCAGTCGTCTGGGATCTCACCAAACGGCTTGCGATGTCCCAGTCTATTAAACCAGACGATTCTAATTTGAGACCTACGTGCCCGACAAGATGGACAGTCAAATTCGTTGTCCATCTGTTCTATCGAACATGTTCCGCTTCGGCTGAATTTTCTTTTTTCACGACTGGCTGAAAGTGATGCTCTAATGCTGATGCCTGGTGCTGATGCTGGTGCAAAAGCTGTTGGGTTTTTGAGAATGATGGAGAAATACGACTTTTACTACACCTTGATGATACTAGAAAAATTATTCGGGTACATTGACACGATGAACACGGCGCTCCAAAGAAAATCGTTGCATTTGGAGGAAGCATACCGAAACGTTGAAGGCAAGTTTGCACTGCTACATCGGGAAATGTTTTTGCAAATTTAGAAGGAAGCTAACAAGTGTGTTGAGAATATCTCTGATATTGTTGACCACTTCAAAAAAGAGTCGCATTTTATTGAACTTCTTCTAGAGTTTGTAAAATTTCTGAATATATTTGTGACAATTCCGACATCTTCCGTAACACCTGAGCGGTCATTTTCGGGGCTATGAAGACTGAAGACACACTTCCGCTCCCCCATGGGACAACAGTGGCTGAATTCTGTGGCCATATTGAACTTCCACAAGGACATTGCAAAAGACTAGGATGATGTTTTGAATGAGTTTATTTTACGAAATAGTCAGAGATAAAATACTTTTTATATGTTACAAGTGGAGTGTTTGAAGCCTGAACGTTTTTATAGAATGAAATCGTAATAATATACAAATGTTATTCCGGGGAACAAATAAAATCTTCACTATTTTTAAAGTAGATGTATTAAAATTCAACTCAACTGAAATATAGGATTAGTTAGATATTTCACAATATATAAAAGGTTAAACTCACAATTTTAGTGAATCTTTTGTTTTAAGTTAAGATCTTTGACCAACTCAGTTGTTCCAGCTCGCTGTAAGATTACAATTCATTATTTGTTTTAAACTTATTATTTAATTCGATCTTACCAGTTTTCATTCCCAACAATACTAAGAATAAGTTAACTTGTAGTCTTCTAATATTATAAGCATAAATTCAATTCAATTGTAGCAAATTTAGCAGTGAGTATTATTTAAGCTATTTACCACACGTTCTTTTTTTCAGATTTCCTCGGGTGTCCTCTTCTTCCCTTGATTTGCTTTTACTTCTATCTATCATTTCATCTGTCATTTCTACTGTAATTTTTTACTGTCCGCTGTCCCGCAGGGTTGTTACGACATATCAAGCTGAACAATGCATAGGTCCTAAGTAAGCATTGAGGAGATTCTCTGTCACTTCTCTTTGGGTAATAGCTTGTCTATTTAACGTTTACTGATGTTATCGATGTATTGGATCCTTAATTACACTCTATACTACCGTACTGTATGTTGAAAATACTTGAAAATGTTTTTATATAGCCGTAGGAACGCAAAGAGAAAGTCGACAAGGAAAGTCTCTCAATGTTACTTAGGACCTAATGCATTGTTTTGCTTGATATATCAATGTAGCCAGCAGGGTGGCCAGACACACTGGACATCGTGGCAACAAATGTACTTCTGATAATCGTTTGTTTTGTTTTTTACTCATTGGAATAGGATTCATTGCCCTTTTTAAATACTGATATTTCTATAATTGCATTATTTTGAAGAAAAAATTTGCCTCGAATTTGAAAGTTCTAGAATTTTACAGAAATAAGGATTGATTAAGATGAACTGTTTCTAATGTTGATTTAACTATATTATTGTGAAATAAACAATCGGCTTTGTTGAATTATGTGTAAATTTTTTGCTGCTATTATTTTAGTGTAGGAAATTTAACGTGGACAGGCTTTAGAATTTCAATATCTAACTACGAAAAACTCATTTTAAGGAGCATAAAGCAATGCGTTAGACTTAGGGATATGACGCAAAGAAGTTATTAGATGGTAAAACTTGAAGATGGTTAAACTATGGGTGGTGCGCATTAGTTACTTTGAGCATGTCTTAAGTAGCGATAAAAACCACCCATTAAACTTAGGTATTAATTTATAATTTAGCTGAAGTACAAATTTCAAAATCGAAATAGAGGCAACCTTCTACATGCTTAGGGCATCTTCAACGGCGATCCAAATCGTGGATTGGATTTATTTTTTAGACCAAAAGCGGGAAACATCGCTACACCGGTGTTGTGAATATTGTTTTATACTGGATCTATTTTGCATAATTTTAAATCTGGTATTTGTTTTGATCTGTTCTTGAAGCAATTTAGGGCATCTTCAGCGGCGGTCTATTTTAAGATCAACTTTATACCTGACTTGCATCAGCAAAACTTGAATAGAACCAACTAAAATAGACCAGCTTTGCGTTCCCCGCACCGATGTTGTATTTCTTGTTGTTAAACCCGCCAACACCTGTCATCCTGTCGATCATTCAACGTCAGAGATCAGAAGTTTTTTTTCCAGCGATCGCAGATTTTTCACAAAAATTTTGCCTTTGATTGGTTTGATCAAATAATGTTTAATGCCAGTAGTGCGTCGTTAGCTGACGACAAGGAATACTTGTTCTTTCGTTTGGCTGAAAGTGAGTGTGTCAATGCTTGCATTTTATTAAAACGATATTAGATAATGCTGATTTGTAGTTTGGCAGCGGATAAACAAGAGTCTTTCGCAGAGTGTCACATCCTGGATGAAGCCCCAACGTCGACCGTGTTTTCCGTTCCGGTCATCAGAAGCTGATCCATTACTTCTTTAGCGACACGAAACCTACAACAAGAAGCACTTTCTGCGTTTCCGCATGCCATGTCTTAGTTTTTTTACAGCCACTGCATTTTCTAGAAAACGTTGACTAGATCGAAATGCGGAGGTTCCGAGATTACGAATAGTATTTTCATCGCTCGGATATAAAAAGCACTTGAAAATAGCTCATACAGATGAATTTTGGAGAAGCCTCTAGTTGACTCTGGTTGTCGCATAATGTCCAGGAACACCTCCCTTGGCATGCGGAAACGCAGAAAGTGCTTCTCGTCGTAGGTTGGCGTGTCGCTAAAGTAGTCCTGAAACAGCTTCTGAGGACCGGAACGGAAATCACGGTCGATGTTGGGGCGTCTTCCAGGACTTGACCCTTTTCGTTTCTACTCTTGTTTATCCGCTGCCAAACAACAAATCAGCATTATCTAATATCGTTTTGATGAATTGCATGCATTCATACACTCACCTTCAGCCAAACAAAGGAACAAGTATTCGAGCTAACGACGCAATTCTTTGGTCAAACCAATGAATGTGTTCGAAAAATCTGCTATCTCTAAAAAAAAACTTCTGATCTCTGATGTTGAATGATTCACATGATGACAGGTGTTGGCGGGTTGGACAACAAGAAATACAACACCGGTGGGGACCACATAAAGTTGGTCTATTTTAGGTAGTTCTATTCAAATTTCGCTGATGCAAATCAAGTACAAAGTTGTTTTAAAATAGACCAACGTGGAAGATGCCCTTACACTTACAAAACTATGGTGTTCAGCTTTTTTTAAATGCATTTTTAAAGGAATTGCGCAAGTTCAACTCGATGATATCGATCGTTACACCCTTTAGCACGAGTTATAGTTCTGCATTTAATTTGCAACAAGAACGCCAAGTTATTAAACGTGTCGATAGAGTATTACTAACTCATTCCACTCATCGTTGATTTAAACTAGAAAGTAATAAAATTTGCTTAATTTACCCATTTTTCCCCATTAGCTACCTAATACAACCCGAAACACTTTCATTTCCCGCCCAGCAAACATCCACGCACTGATTCACCCTAATTTAACATATATTACCACTTGTGTCTACCATAATTCACCGGCAGTCTATCCCACCCTACAATTCTATACTGCTCAGTGCTTTTTCTTTCTCGAGCAACCTGGTTCAAAAGAAAACTTCAAAACTTCTGCAACAACTGCCATACCAATACCGTTCCATCGAAATCACTGACCGTGAAACGTTTTATTTCACTCTTTCAACAATTCCTAGGTGAACATTTCAATAGGTCCGATTTGTTAAAAAAAAGCTGTACACAAACTTCAAACAGAAATGGAAAAAAAGTACGACATTGAATGAAAAATTCAATTACAAAAATTGAAGATACGCCCCTTTGGAAGGTCCATAAGCACTTACTAGCTGTGACATGATTCATCGGGGGGGTTCGTCGCTTTGAATTTAATTTTGACTCAACTCTCTTCGAAGGTGACGACGGCTCTTCGACAGGAAAACAAACTGCGCTCGCCTTTACATTGTCTGTCGCTGACCATGCAGCGAAAACGAAGACGACGGCCGAACCGTGGCGATGAGTCACAGTCATCTTCTCCAACACACTCATCATCAAGTCATCGTCATCAGCCGTACTGAAGTTTTGTTTGTTTATTCGAAGTGATCTGAACTTGAATCGAATCAAGCTAACCGTGCATTGAATTTTCGATCTCCCACGCCCCCCTGCGAGGTATTTGCGCACTTTCCATTTCGGCTGCGTGGAGTAGCAATTCACGCAAGTATCGTCTTTAGGTTAGGTCAAAAAGTCAGGAGAATGACGTTTGCGTGCTGTGCGCCGATAAGTGAATGGCAAGAGATGCGCGGAAGAGGATTTCTCTTTTTGTTTTTCCTCTTATTTCCTCCGGGAGTCGTTGGCTCGATCACAAAAATGCTGGCGACTTCGCTATCTCTCTCTTTCTCTCTTCCCAGCCATCGCCCTCAGGCGGAAGGAAAACAAATAAGAGGTTTTTCCAATTTGCGGGTCATACTTTCACAGCAGCAAGGCGTTACCGGCACCCCTCGGCTCTTGTGACATGAGTTGGGGAAAACAATCATTCGTTGACGTAGATACCGAGCCGATTGTTGGAAATTGTTTTGCAATTATCACATCATACCCATTCCGTCTCGTATTTGCGATGAGAAAGGGTGGCAACAAACAACAATAGTTTTCGCATAAACCAACACCCAGTCTGGAAAGTGCGATGGGAATGGCCAAATTCTGCCTAGATCGCCTACTGTGTCACATTGTCATGTCAGACGCGTGCTCAAAACGGGCTTCCACCACCAAGCAAGCGTGTGCCAGTGGGAATATTTTCCACGCCTGTGCCTGAGGCGGTCTTTTTTGAAAGACCGTTTTCACCTCATTGTGTTCTGCTATCGAAGCAAGCGTTGCGATCCGCGATAATCATAGCCTAATGGGTTACACGAGGTGCTTGATGGGCTAATGAAATGCAACACGATAGGATGGCGATAGCGGTGCATGGTAAGGTATTATTAAACTGGTTGCACCGCCGATGGCTCTACGCATTGCACGCCATCTTTTTCCGAGTGGGCTGTTCCTTTTGGGCCGCCGAATAAGCGAGAGAAAATGACAAAGTGAGTGCCACTTCCGCTTTGTTGTTTCCAGCCAAAACTGACAACCGGAATATTTAGCGTTGAGGGATGGGAATGTTTGATTGTGATTTTAATTGGCGGTGAAGGGAATTAATGAATGGTGCAATAAAATTTTGAAGGTGTATATTTTGAATTGATCGCGATCAACGGGTGGGCAAATTGGAATTCAGGAAGGTGAACCATAGCGGTCTTGTTTTGCATTTAGTTCAACTAGGATGGCAAACAGGCAATTTGATCGTTTGTTTCGATAGTTTATGTCTTGTTGAGGGTCAGTACAAAGTACTAAAGCCCGATTCAAAGTAAACTTGGACGCATTCAAGTGATCATAACTCAATAATTAAACATACACGATTGTCAAAATGTCAAACAAAAGAATATTTATTGAGCTTTCAAACGATATTTGACACTGTACCGGCGAACTTGTTCCACTTTAAACGCATTTGTTGTGCATTTGTCACTTCTTTACCGCATCCTCGAAGTTTTCGCTTGGGAATTGCCCAATATTTTTCGATCGGTCTGAACTCAGGGCAATTAGGAGGAAAAATCACTTTGGCGACGAAATTAACATTGTTTGCAGCATGGTTTCAGGGAGCGATCGGATGTTAACTGGCACAAAAAGACTTATATCCTTCTCTAGAAAGTATGTTACACACGGTGGAAAAGTTGGAATCGTTTTTCTTTGCCAAATCACGTATGGAAACTGGGGTGCCTTCAAGGGTAAGTTGCTTAGAACAGTGTGCCAGCCACTTCAATTTTCAATCCATACCACATGTGTGGCGCACTGAGGAACACTTTTGACAGTTGACTTTTCAGAAATGAAAAAAAAAACAGCAACCTTGCCAATATGCGTTGTTTTTGGTGACATATTTTTCGCTGTTTTGTTTCATTACGTCAATCTAGCGAGAGTTTTTTTCTGATTGAATTCGCACTGCAAATCTTAGGGAAAACTAATCCACGTAAATTGTTAAGGTCAAGTGTACGATTCTTCGCATATTTCGTTTATCTGTTCGCTTCGATGGGATTTTTCACAGGATTTTTCTACCTAAACAGAAAAAAATAATTAATTTTAACAAGCGCGTAGAATTTCCGCTCGTTTAATTCCAAGCCAACGGAGGCGTGAACAACGCAATTGGTTGTAGTTCTTGGTGCGCCATACAACAATGTTTGCAATCTTTCATACAACAGGCTTAATTCAGGCGTTATCTGGCTTAAATTTACATAGAATATCCCATTATTTTCTGCCAAATCTAGCATTCCCTTTATGTGCATTAGAAACGCAGAAAATTCAATGTTTCTTTTTATGTGTGTATGGAATCGGCAGATCCAGTTAGTAGATCACGTTCATCATCATTTTCTGGCTCGAAATATGACCGAGAACCTAAAAAATGGAAAGTAATGTTGAACATAATCAATTTGCAGCGCGCCAATACCGGAAGGCCGATTTTTGACTCTAGACCGGGTTACACTGGGACTTGCGTTGGACTTTTGACTAACAGAACTTGACCACACGAACCGCTTTTGGGATTTTGTATCGATCAGCCCTCAAAATTTCACCTTCTCCTCTTATAAACTGCAGAAGAATCAAATAGTGAATAACTCAGAGGCATTCTTTCATCCATCTATTGTCGTTTGATGTACGGGTGAAGTAAGCTAGAGGCAATAATCAAACCCTTCTGCAACTACTTGAACAACCGCCTATCCACTATTTTTTTTTTTTTTTTTTTGTAAAATAGTGTTTATTTAGATTTTTTTTTTACTTATTTTACTTTATTTTACTTTATTTATTTTCCGTCGGCCTATTTTCTCACATGGTGACAATCACCGACGCCAGGAAGACGACTCCACCACCTGGACCCTACCTAACGACTCATGACTATGAACCGGGACCAACGACTTTACTTCCTTTCCGAAGGAAGACGTGACCAAGATTTTTTCGCCTCAGAAAAACCACCGACGTAGACTGAGATTGAACCCAGACCCACTGGGGTGCCAGTAGCAGGCACGCTTACCACTACACCACCGACGCCGGCAGTTTATTTAGATTGAATTTCAATAAAATATTACACTCGACCATTAATCAAAAAAAAAAAAAATGCAAAATGAAGTCTAGTTCGTCAACATCGATTCTTTTATTAATATTTAAATTAATAAAGCTGATGTATTTTATAAAGATTTTAAGTATTTCTATTTTTATCGCTGGTTCTATGTTTCCCAAAATGGGTCGCAGAAGATCGTCGAAGGTTAGCTGCTGCCACCCGTTAAGAATCATCGCCAGCTTTCGTTGGATGTGTGCCCATGCTGCACCTTTCTAAACATGGAAAGCCCGCTTTCTCATTTAGAAATGTATAATTCATGTCCTCAAAATCCTAGAAGAGACCCGGTTTTGTGCACCGCTGCTTGTTTTCTGTATTGTTTATTGCTTGTAGAAAACAAAGCAAATGCCTGGTTGCCAGGAACAGCAAAAATTTAAATTTGGACTGTCAACATATCGGCACCTTGGGCACCTTATAGGAACACAAAACGCTTGTAGGCACACTAAAAAAAATAGCACAGGAGAAAAGTGTGCTGAGCAACTCACCCATTGGGAGCCTTTCAAGTACCTCAATACCTTTCTCCTCAGCTCTTTGTCCCTATTGCCACTTTTACGATAGATGCGCTGTGCTCTATCCACACTTAAAGTATCCTTGTAACCTTTGGTTACAAGCCACACCGTTGACTTTGGGAATTTTAACACTGTTGCTATTTTTTAGGCAGACCACGAAGGATTCTCTAGATTTTGTTTTCTAAAGTTCCATGCTCCGTAATTTCGATATTCGTCGATAAATCGAGGAAAACTTTTTACAAATTTCTTCGTCAATGAAACATCAACAAATGCCTGTTAAACGTTTTTTATTCCAACCACCAGGGACGCAGTTGTGTGTTAAACCGTGCGTCCAGTTTTACCTTGAATCGAGCTTTAGGTTAGTCAACAAGTTTTAAAAGTTCAAATGAAAATACCTGTTATTTTTGGAAAATCAATTTTATTGCTCATTATAGTCTCCCATAAGATCAATACACTTGGTCCAATGATCTTCCAACTTTGTTGTCCCATCACGGAAGTGACTTTCTGAAAGGCCTGCAAAATACTGCTCTACGACGGCATTAACCTCTCCATTTGATGAAATATACTTTCCACGAAGGCATTTTTTGAGGTGTGAGAACAGCCAGAAGTCAGAGGGAGCTAAATCTGGCGAATAGAGTAGATGCTGCAACAATTCGTACACTAATTCACTGATTTTTGCGATGGTTTTTTGAGCTGTGTGTGCAGGTGCATTTTCTTGATGAAAAAGGGATTTTTTTCTGCAAACCGGGTCTTTTTCAAAATTTTTTTTGCAACCAACTGGTTCAAAAGGTCACAATAATAATCTGAGTTGATTTTCTTACCAGTTTGAAGAAAAACATAACGCTAACACCTTCTTGCCTAAATTCTGGGCACGAATTCGCTTCGGGGCCGAAGTGTCTGGTTCACACCACTCCTTAGCCTCTTGTTTTGATTTAGGATCATAGTGGTAGACTCAAATTTCATCCATAGTGAACAATGTTTGAAACCCAAAATATGCCATGTTGATCCATGTGAGATGCCTATGGTGTCAGCAATCACTTACACAGTAGATCGATGATCTTCCAAAAGCGTATCCTGTGTTTTCGCTTTGACTTGTTGTGTTGATGCCTTTTTTGTAGGTCCTGAGCGTAAATCGTCTTCAATTATTGTATGGCCACGCTTAAACTCCAAAACCTTTCGGTGAACAGTTAGAAATGAAGGAGAAGACTCCTTTCATACTTTCACCGTCTTTCCATGGATCTCCGTCGTCGACAAACCTTCCAAAACAAAGAATTTTATCTTCGCACGCTATTCGTATTTTGCCATTTAATAAAAAATACACTGACACGGCAACTTGAAATGGCTTGTAAACAAAGAATAAATTATCAGATCGAAATGAAATTTCGAGTACGGTCTTATAAAAGATTAAGTATCAAAATGACGTGGAAATATTGGTTTTTCAACTTCTCCATAGATGTCGCTTTCAAAAGTTTTTGACTAAAGGCCAGTATCGACCTAGAAAGTAAAAAGGTTACGGAATTTTGACAATTGATCTGCATGGCACGAAATGTCACCTTCACTCACGGAATAATCGAGCGGAGTATTTATCCGAAAGTAAAGTGACAGCTCCCATTATTTTGCGTGTAAACCTTACAAATTCCAATTTTATTTTTCGTTCTTTTCAGGTGGATACTGCTGCAGAAATTTCTTTTCGATTATTTAATTTTCCGTTTCAGTAAACGGAATTTAGCATGGGTTTGGGATAGATAAAGAAATTTCTTTCGAACACGATACCGATCTTAACCTAGTACTGGTGAGTGGTCATGAGGTAAGTGACTGCGCTCTATATTAGAAGTATTGTTCAAAGTGTCCCACATTTACGGTATTTTTTTAGGTGTTACAGTTTGAAAAACCACGCTGTTTGTAGAGGATAAAATTGATAAGTGAACTAGTGGTTAACCATGTAATAAGCAGAAACTGGTAAGAAATTATACGAAATTAATAGTGACACCACATTCCCTAGGTGCATTACTATTGTTAGCCCGTGGAGGTAATTATTCAGACATAAAGGCCTTCAAAGTTACAAAAGAAGAAGAAGAGCGTGAGTACTACCAACACTGACTTGGATACTTGGTATATCAAAACAAAAGTGACGTTAGGCTTAATATATTCTATTTGGAAACAAAATCAATGTAGCAGATAAAACTGATTTGGAAAATAATAAGGACGGGCTCTTAAGCCAATCCACGGGAAACGTTGACTCCTGCTCGTCTTCCATTCTTGACTCTGTTGATGGCATTAACGTGATGATCAAGCAAGTGATACCTGGAAAACCTGACCACAAATCGCCCAAATCGTTTTAAGAAGGGGTTGGCTTGGTCAGCAAGAAGAAGGTTAAAACGACTAATGAATGACGGTATGAGTTTCGAGGAAGCGCTTGAAAAAGCGGTGTAGCCAGTTGCAACTCCAAAAGATCACGGAACGTAGACTTTGATACAACTAACAGTTCAGAACGTAAGCCGATGCCAACAATATGTCGCGATGAACATGGTCAGTCGGAGGGAGTAGCTGGTCATAAGCGGACCATAATGGCCACACCACCGCAGTTTCACAAATAGCGCCTTGGAATGATGCTGAGCTTGTGGCTCTTGATGAACAAGAAATTCCTCGTCAAGAAGTCCTACTCGCGTTCTTTTATAGGAGAGCCGACAAGCCAAAATGACAAACAGGTACAGCTATTAACAGATTTGTAAAATTTATTCAGCTGAACCTTCAGCATGCAAAGGGTTCATCTGCAGTGCTCAGCAGAAGGTTCACCAATGATAAAATTATTGTACCAAAAACAAGAACCCTGGATAAACAATCGAAAGATTTTAGGTATTCCTGCTCAAATGGGTAAATTGCTGTATGATGACAGAAATCCAAGCCCCAGAGTAGCAATTCTAGTGTGCAGTAATACAAAGTTTGTTCCACTTACAGAATATATAAAGACATCGTTGCGTCAAAAATGGAAGTTCCAACAACTCGTGGAAGGACTGAGATTCATGTAGCCTCGGCGTATTTCCCAGAAGATGTTGGAGTAGCCCCTCCATCCTAAGTGACGACGTTTATCTCTTACCGTAAGCAAATGAACAATCATTTATAATCGGTTGCGATGCAAATGCCCATCGTACCATAGGGAGGAGCAAATCTTCTGAACTATGTAACTCATCAATATTGGTGTTTGCAACAGGGAAGCGATCCGTGATCGATTCATCACAGCTGCAAGGCAAGAAGTGCTAGATCCTACGCGTTGCAGTGAATTACGGAAGGGAATTCGAAAAAAAAACAATAGTTGGACAGTATCCGAGGAGGAATCGCTGTCAGACCATAAACATATCAGGTTTGAATATGCAGCCAGAGAACTTATTTCAGACAGTTATAGAGACCCAAAAATAACAAATTGGGATTTGTGTCGCTTTCACCTTAATTACAACACCGTACAATCAGAGGTCGAAATTCGAACTGTTGAACAATTGGAAAACGCTTCAAGCCAAATTGTGAATGACATTATAAATTCCTTTAGTACTAGCTGAGGGATTCCATCCAGAATGTGCCGGAAATCCCAAAAATCATACCCGATCATCATTGATTTGGATGAAACTTGGCACATGAGTTCGGCACGTTGGAAAAAAAAAATTCCACTGGTGTTAAGATAATTTGGGTTCAAGAGTAACTTTTGAGATGGGCGTATGTGTTTTTCCAACATTTTACTTGAAAAATCGTAGTTCAAAAACCATTACATTTAGAGAAAAACTTTATATAAGGGAATTGTAGGGAACTAAAAGCCTTTCTTAAAAAAATATACACAGAAAAAAAATTTTTTTTTCATCAAAGAAAAATCAAAAATAATTACTAAAAATAAAATATCTAAAAAACATATTTTTAATATTTTTTTAATTTGTTGTATGAAAATTTGAGGAAAAAAGACACGTTTTAAAAAAAACTCTAGGATGGACGCTCTTATAATAAAAAAGTTTTCAAATAGCAAACTTTGGTGTATATTTCAAATTTTAGTTATTCATTCTTATAAATAAATTTTGATGTTACAATATGGTTTTGGAGATCATTACAAACAATAATGATGATCATAATAAACCACGTAAACGCAACCGTTTTCAAGATATTTCTGATTTTCTTTCAATAAAATTTCAAAACCTCAAAAAATACGCCCTTTTCATAAATTACTCGTGATATTAAAACAACAATAGCTAACGATTGTTTCTCTTGTGTTTTAGCCTTTTTAAAACACATGTATGTGCCTCTTACTTACTCTTAACAGCTCGTCGATTGAAAAAGCTTCACTTAAAGTTATAAGACAAAAATAATGAATTATGGTTGGATTTATATTTATATATACCATTTATTAGTCTCGGTCATTGATAATATTACATAAACATTATATAAACTATTGATTGCTTTTATATATATTATGAATCCTGCCTTCTTCGTCATTCGAAAACAGTTTTACAAAAACTTCGTTTTCTGAAATTGGAACGAATGAGTGGTACTTTTGTGTACCTGCAATCGTTTTAGTCTGTCGGTAAATTTCATTCCATTCTGCTACCCCTGTTCATACTCTTCATGTGATACATAACAAAACGACATTTTTGTTAAACAATCATCACTTTTTTGGTTCGCCCATTCGAATAACTCTAATGCACTTTTTTATAGGGTGTTCATGTTGTACAGCAAGGCTTGCATATCTTGCCATTCGTTTTAATGTACCACCAATTGCATCGCAAGGTCCCTTACCGTGGGATGTTGCGAAAAAATGCCATTCAGCATCAATATTGTATTTCTTTTTAAACTTACAAAGGCTTGCAAAGTTCTTCCTATTTTTATATTGGGATGCTGCCCCGTCAGACATAAACGTAGCTTTCTTTACTTTAATTTTTGTTTGCAAAAAGCTTATTAGTTTTGAAATAAACACCTGCACCGCAATCGTATCATGTTTCAACACTTCTGAGATAACAATGAAACTGATATTTTTAAGTATTCCAGATTCCGTGTAATAAATGACAAAAGGGTGAATAGTGGCTTGCTCATTACTCCAATAACTACTTTGAACAGCATCTTGAAAAACAAATGAATAATTTTCAGAAAAATCACAAATTATTATTACTTCGCCGTCTTTAAGACAACTTTTATAATCTCTCAAGAAACTAGACTGCTGAGATTTGACAAAATCGTGGGATACTAATTGTTCCAACTTTTCACAAAAATAAGCAATAAATTCATCAATTGGTTTAACAAGTGTCTCTAAACTACATCTATCAGTTGAAATCCATTGCTCAAAAGATATTTCAACTAAACCACGTTTTCTAATTTGTCTGTTAAACTACTCTCAAAATCTGAAAAGCCTGGACATCGTTCGCATTCACGGAGGTAACATTTTTTAGTTCTAGTTGATGAGCTACATAATATTTCTTCAAAACACAATTTATAATCATTCTCGAATGAATATTTTCTAAGACCATGAAGCATCAAGTTAATGTTCTCATGAATGGTGCAAACACAAATGTTATGAGAACCTGTGCTGCCAAGTAATTTGCAATGCTTTGGTCTTAGTGCTACTAAAAAACTAAACCCAACAGCATTTTGATGCATCTCTTGAAATTTAATGAAAGCTTCTCTTAATGAACAAACTAAAAGGCGCTTTTGAATATGAACCCTCTTACCTTCACTCCTCACTGAAACGTAGTCGTTCATACCAGGGGTTGCTCGTGTAATCTCATCACTGTCGTAAAATTGCAAAATTTGGTTTTTATTTCCGGGTTCAGACCGTGTCCCAGCTTTTCGTTAGGGGCAGCTAAAACACCTTCGTGCTTTGCAAGGAATTTAGCTTGTGATACGATGTACTTGTTTGTTATTCCAAATTCTGCCATTACTCTTTGATTTGTCCAAGATTGTGGTAAAACCGAAAGTATCCTTACTTGATCGTCCCTCGAAGTTTCTGGATCAGCATACCGGTCCTTTAGCTGCGCGATTATTTCGTCATATTCGGCTGCTTTCACTTTCAATTGTTCCAGGTCATCCTCCTCCGCTTGATCCCCAAATATGTGTGTCCGAATGCCGTTTTGAAACATCTTTGAACTTTTTGCGGGCATAATTTACGTTCAGGAACTTTTTAGCCGATATTGGCGAAACGTTGATTCCAACTACGCCCTTGTTAAATAGCTCAATATTATGGCGCCTTGAATAATCTTGCACACTGCTATCAGATGGCACTGACATTAATGATATTGCCGATGGCGTTTCCTCGAGACCATACAAGTCTACTTGCCGTGATGTAGATGGTTGTGGATCCATAATGTTAGTAATTGATGGTTTCTCACTAGGCTCCGAAATTGCAGCATGGGATTGTTCCGTTCTATTTAAATGCAAACGACAATTATCACAAATCATCAAGAAGTGTCCAAATGTGTTTTGCCCATAAACTTGAGTTTTTTGACATTTTGTTCGGTTAATTTACGAAGGTTTTTGAGCACCGTTTAGTGGGAAACGGCATACAACACTTCTTCATGTTAAACTCCATTTTCAGTTCACTCAGATAGATTTTACTGATGAATGCGACTATGTATGAGCATATATATTGGCTGTGGTACCTTTGGAAATGCAGGTATAAAACATCTCTGGTAGTTTACAGGCAGCGTACATTAGCTGTTTTTTATGAGAAGATATACCTGACATACGTTATAGCTGCTATTTGTCTACCTACCTTAAACAATATGTGTTACTTTCATCGCTACATCACCGAACTGTTCGGAGTGTAGTTTTCACACACTACACCCGACCTCTAACATCGTTGGAGCTTGGCAAAATAGTCAGCAGTTCGATTAATATGCTTCTTCTATATGACCCTCCGCATAATTTCATCATCTGTCCATTTCACACTTGTCGCCCCTGCGACATCTATCTCGCTGTTACTTTCATCGCTTTAGCAAATTCGCTCCCTTCATTCTCTGAGCGGCCCGACCGATACAGCCATAAAACAATTATAAATATATTGATTGCAATATTAAAACAATAGTGCTATTTATCTTGTTCTTTTCAAATGAGTCTTCTTATCATCCTGATATCAAAGAAAAGAGGACATTAGAGTAATGTGAACGTTATAATATGAAGATCTTGGAAAATTTATCATTTCTGGTGGAAATCTCGATTAACTTAAGAAAAGAGCGAATTTTCTGAGGTTTTTCATTCTATTGAAATAAAATCCGAAAAATCTCGAAAACGGTTGCGTTCAGGTGATTTATTCTTATTATCATTATTGTTTTTAATGATCTCCAAAATCATATTGTATAATTAATTTTCATTTATAATAATGAATAACCAAAATTTGAAATATGCACCAAAGTTCGCTCTTCGGAAAACTTTTTTATTATAAGAGCGTCCATCCTAGAGTTTTTCAAAACGTGTCTTTTTTCCTCAAATTTCCACAAAACAAATTTGAAAAATATTAAAAATATGTTTTTTATATTTGATTTTTAGTATTTATTTTCAATTTTTCTTTATGAAAAAAAATTTTTTTTTCAGTGTACATTTTTTTACAAAGCCTTTTTAGTTCTCTACAACTCCCCTATATAAAGTTTTTCTCTAAATGTAATGGTTTTGAACTACGATTTTTCAAGTAAAATGTTGGAAAAAAACATACACCCATCTCAAAAGTTACTCTTGAATCCAAATAATCTTAACACCAGTGGATTTTTTTTTTCAACATACCGAAGACGTGTACCAAGTTTCATCAAAATCGAAGATAGTTGAGTTTGGTGACCGACCGATTTGGCGTGGAATCAGTCAGCTGTCGTATCCAAAGCAAAGATCCTCTACAGAGAGGTGTCATGGTGGAATGGAAACTAGCAGCATTAATGAAAAAAGCAAGGAGGGTTTTCAATAGAGCGAACGCTTCAATGCATGGAATTTATATAAAAATATTTTAACAGAATACAATAAAGAAATGAAGAAGCTAAACGCACAGACTGAAACGGTCATGTGAAAACATCGAAAGTACTCAGTTATTGCGAGATTGAAAGCTTTTTTCCGAAAACCATTTTAATGGTTTGGGTTATCTCAAAAAAAGAAAATGGATGTTTCATTAAAGACTCATCGAAACAATGGAATTGATCATGAAAGCTAATTTCCCAGATGATTTCAGGAGCAATCTTCAGGATTCAGAAGGAACAAAGAGCAACTGGGAGTGGTCCGTAAATGCCTTCACTAAAGGCCTGTGAGAATTTTCACCTATTCAAGAGTCGGATGGAGACTGAGTTCTTTTAAGCCACTAAAATCTGCTGGAATGGACGGTATTTGTCCCGCTCTTCTTCCAGCATGGATAAGAAAAATTTA
>JASCZW010017330.1:0-17212 GCA_034211315.2 Aedes japonicus | reverse complement strand
TCACCACGTTAGCTCGACGTCCCCCACCATACCGTTTTCTTTGGTACTTCCGGTCTCCAAATATCGTTTGACTGTACGGTGTACAAAACATCTGCTCACGTATAACAGACAGCTCACCAACAATGTCCTTCCGCCGTTTTCCAGATCGGAACAAAGCAACCACAACCCTACGTTTCTGTGCGAGATCCATTTTTCGGATAACACTCGATTACAAAAGTAACACATACATCCACTGATAGTCAAGACACAATGAAAGCGATGTTAGCGACGAGGGATCGTCCAATACAGTTGCGTGTGTAACGTAATAACGAGTGTTGAAGTAATGTTCAATTGCCGGACACTGTGTATGGTATTTCCCAGTTTGTGAACTCTAGACTCGAAACTCTGGACGAAACTTTGCGAAACTTCGAGATTTTAGTACCGCGTCGCAATGTTCCGCTTAAAATTAGCAATGAGCGTTCTCTCGTTTTTTTTTGCTCTCTGTTCCCAATTTTCATGCAGCTCATGTCACTGCCATCCATTCCTGGAACCTTTGACGGCCGAATGATGTATATTCATCATCTTCAGTAAGGGGCTATTCATAAACCACGTAGACTTTTCTAGGGGGAAGGGGGGGGGGGTTTGACCAAAGTCTACACTCGATACAAAAATTCAAAAAATTGTATGGAGAAAAGTCTACGAGGGGGGAGAGAGGGAGGGGGGGGGGTCTGAGAATTTCAAAAATGAGTCTACGTGGTTTAAGAAAGGGCCCTAAAGTGAGATGCGTAGTATGTAGGTGAACAAAATTTTTTTGCTGTTATTCTGCCATCTCGACTGACAACTGCATATCTAATACAAAAAGAGAAACTAAGTTAAATTTGTATAATAAAGTATGAAAAATATGTTAGGCAAGCTTGAAAGTGTCGCAATAATTATTGACTCATCCTTTAGAATGCCATAACAGCACAAAATTATCGTTTTGCCTTAGAAAAGGCAGCAGAAGTTTGTTCCAGACATTCGTTCACGTAAATGTTTACGTTGACGGTAAATTTGACAGAAACCTTATCGGAAAATCTGATTTAGTTTATAAAGGGTTAACCTTAATCTTCAAACTTAGCTTAATGAATAGTAGTCTTCTTCGTATCGTGTGATGATGCTATGTCCGGTCAAACACGTAGTCTCTATCCGAGTGATGTTTTTGAAGGAACGGGATGAAAATTTTCTGCAAATACGACTTGCTGGTTGATGGCCAAGCCTCTTGGTTTGAACCACGGCTCCGAAATCTCCTTATCGGAAATTGTGATGTGTGTGGATCACTTTTTGTTCGAACTTGTGCTTGAATTTGAACTTAACCTTCGAAGAAGATGTAGATTTGTCCTTGTTGTAGAAACAGTCATTTCCGGGCATCTGGGACTTCGACAGGGAAAAGTAGCTTTTGTCGTCCAGGACGAAAAACCTGCCACTGTATTGCCGGATCATCCAACAGCACTGCGATTTTACAGTTTTGATTTGTTCGTGAATTGAACATGCTTCCCGCTGGTTCATCGAATCCTTGTTGTTAAACAGTACAACTTGAGTGCAAATTTCCGACAGGTAGGAAACACGCCACGTAAAAACGACATATGGGTCATTCCATATCAAGTGACCAGAGAAATGCATCGACCCTCTTCGATTCGAACCAAAATTGTCTGATATACTTGTTCTAGGCTATTAATCAAAAATCCAAAGTTCTAGACCAATCGGTGAACCCCTCGGCCCATGGGCTGCCCCCATTTTTTTGAGATTTTTGAAAAGTCAATATATTGTTTATTGAATATCTCAATGAATAAAAGAGCTACAAACAATGTTAAATACTTTTCTTAAAGGAAATTAAATTTGCTACCAAATAAATATTTTTTATATTTTTTACAGTGTTGCCAACATTGTTATTTTTGTGGTTGAAATATTCAATTGCGTTTTTCTCAAAATGCCCCCACTTTTTTTTCAATTTTTATGGCTCCAATGTGTTAAGCAGACTTTTTTTACATAAGAAACACTTGTCGATACAAAACAATTTGCTCCGTCATGGAGATATTGATTTTTAAACATTTCATGTCTTAAAAATTTGTTTATTCTACCACTCTCACATAATCTGTTTTATTTCATCAAGGCGAATCTAACAAAAAAGCACCGTTTAAATTTTAAAAAAAATAGCAGTTTTACATGGTCTACTCATTTTGGTGGCCTACTAGAAGAATTTCGGTGCTCTGAGAGGTTAGTGCGAACCATGAAAAACTGCATTAAAGAGAAAGGAATTATCTGTACCTCTAACCCCAAGGAAAGCAATCGTGTTTCATAAGACATAGTGCAGAAAGTAAAAGCGTTTTACCGTGAGGCCAGGGATACCGTTATGCCAGATTTATCTGGTACTGCCAGACTTTTTATAGGCAAAAAGACAAAAAGAGAAACCCTGCATAATGCCAGACTTTTTTAAATTAGAACAGAATAAAAAAAAGCGTCATTCAATCCTGCTCCACTAAAGCGTTAAGTGATCTGCGTGACTGCAGTCCTCGTCCACTGAAAACGATTCGTAGCAATTTTGTACGAATGGGTAGTCCGTCAAATATTTGGCATTGGTCAAATAGTGTAATTCCTCGCTTGACTGGTACTAAAGAATGCGAGTATACGAGGCAAAAAATGACTCATTTTGGGACAACATTTTTAAAGGGCGTATCAACATTTGTAAAACCTCTTTGACCGTTTCCATTTGCTAGTTCAAATTTTTACATTGCCAGATTTTGCCAGATTTTTTATTTGTGACATGCCACAGTGCGACAGGTGTGGTGGTTCTGTGTTGTGGGTCATGATTGATTGGCTAATAAATCTTGACCTATGTATATTGTAAGTGTGCCGTATGCGTAGTATGAAGTTGTTGTCGGTTTTGTTATCGGGCGCACTGCGTAATCTATTGTGCCGGTTATGTATTGTGCGAGTCCACGTACGATGCTTTGTTGCGAACTGCAACGTGCAAAGCGAAATATCTTTTGTACTGGTGATGTATTGTTAGGTGGAATGAAACAAGGAGATCAATAGAGAAATTGTAAGGTGTTTGGATGCGGCAATAAACACTTATCGAGACAGTGTGGTTACAGTGTCGGTAGTCGCCCATGTATCGAGGCATGTAATAATCGGTGTGTTGCCGAAAGAACAGAAGATGTTGACTAGCGATGGCAACACAAGAACCGTGATGCAATCGCCAATGCCAAGACCTTAGTCATAGTGTGGGGCGATGCGGACAGGCAGAGGTAGGTGTGAATTGTGAGGGAAATGTAGGGGTTTAGGCTCCGGTTTTGGCTTTCAGTTACTTTCAGGTTCATTATGGATACGCAAGTTCTTCTACAATTGCAGCAGGGCAACAATCTGCAGTTACTGAATTACGCATGTAATTGTTACTAACATTGTATATCATTATATTCCTTTACTTTACTTTTTATATTGTTTTCTATGAAATTACATATTGATATCACATTTTTACCATCACTCAGGTTTTCATGATTTATTTTTATATTGTTTTATCGTTTTTTATATCATGTTTATGCATACTGTGTACAATAATGCCTTATATATCCAACGAGCATTTTATTCCTTTCTTCTGCCTATTACGATTAAGAAGTATCTAGCGCCTTGACTACAAGAAACTGCAACCGAATCTGAGTTACGGGTATGCATTTATAACTGAATGTATTTTCCATTTTCAGTTGCTCAAATAGACATTTTTCCAAACTTGAACTGACCTGACTCTTGCAGAACTGTATGATGGTGCTATTAATATTACTTGATAGATAATTTATATTGCTAATTATTATTTTATATGTCCAATCATCGTTTAATCCCTTCTCTATGCTGCTCTTATTAGGATTTATATAGTGCCTTCAAAACATGAGGCTTGGACTGCACCTACGGCAGACATTCGTATCTATTACTAAAAGTCCCATTAAGTTTTCTGATTGTTTTAAAATTCATCTTCACAGGCTTGACAGTTAAAGGTATCTACAATTTCAACAATTGTTGACCAGCATTTTGATATTCACTATTCTGATTATATTATGTTCAAAGGTACTGGGATCAACTTTAACATGTTACATGTTAGAACCAGCAAGGGAAGGCAATTCGAAAAGGAAATCTCGACATGCAAATTATATTATTTTTGAAACATTGTCCAGTACAAGCTACCCATTTTGCCGTATCAAATTACATACACTTTAAAAATATTTATTACCTCTATATATGTTTTATATTTGAATTATATATTGCATGAAACTAATTATATTTCATTGATTAAAAATATTTAAATACTGGGAGGGGTGGGTGCATCAGGGCATCATTGAAGTTACAATTGGACAATGGAGTGGACAGCCAACCGGAGTCTAGGAGGGGATGTATCTATCATTTATGATTGGTACATTCCACTCCGACAATTGTAATGAATTTGACGCGCCTTTCACAAACAAACCATCTAGTGGAAAGCTTAACTGAATTGCATATTTTATTATTCGTTTTATCGGATCATATTGCTGGAAGGAGATTCTCTTGTTCCCGCAGGTTTCGCGTAGGTGTCTCTGCTTACGGGCCTGCCCAACCCTTTTTGCCCCTTCATACAGCAGTATGTTGAATTTAGAACGGTAACAAAGCATGACCTTTCTGTTAAGTGGAACCGCATGCAGGGCAAGACCCACGCTAGGATGGTGGCTTCCTACATACATACATACATACATTTTTTATTTGTGACATGCCAGATATTTTTCAAAATCTAATGGTAACCCTGCATGAGGCATGAGGCAGACGTGAGTAAAGAACTGGCTGGTAAGAAGGAGTGTAAAAGTGTTCAGGAGGGAGCATCTCGTATCCTCAAGCAGAAGCGATTAGTGCTGGCGAACCTTAGCGAAACACTCTGCGCCCACCAGAGTGAAGAAGCCGCATTTGTTAGGAAGCATGACTATATTACAGCGAAACAGGGAGAGTTCTACCAGTTCACTCGGGACAACTCGACCGACGGAGAAGTTCTGGTTGTGGCCGACTGTTTGGAAAACTTTTCATTTGTTTTTCAGGTATTACATGAACATTTCCTCCTCCTCTTTCCAACTACTGTAAAAATAGTTGTGACTAAAGATAGTGACAATCATGCTTTTAAAACATTTGCAAACATGAAATAATGTTCACTCCCAGCAGTAGATCAAAAGAAGTCTGATTAAGGATAGTGACAATCATGCTTTTAAAACATTTGCAAACTTGAAATAATGTTCACTCCCAGCAGTAGATCAAAAGAAGTCTGATTAAGATTTTCAAAAATAAAGTGAAAGACATTAATATCAAATCTACAAAGAGTATTTTATTAACGCTAACACTAACGCAAACTTTTCATTTGCTTCTCGGGATAGTGTACAAGGGGTCCACTACAACAATTCTCAAGCATTCGTTCATCCATTTGCTGCCTATTTCTCGCAGCAAGGAAATATTGTTCCATTGAATTGTGTTATCATTTCGGATACCTTGGATCACAACACAGCAACCTTTTTCGCTTTCCAGAAGAAATTCATAGAATTTCTTAAATCTCAGCTGACTAAGCTGACAAAAATTTATTAGTTCTCTGACGGTGCGGTTTCACAGTACAAAATAAATGAATTTACTGTACCATCGAGAACACTTTGGCGTTCCAGCTGAATGGCACTTTTTTGCAACGGCATACGGTAAAGGTCCAAGCAATGGATTAGGTGGAGCTCTAAAGCGATTGGCGACAAGAGCTAGTCTTCAAGGAACTACCATACAAACTCCAAATGATGATGATTGGGCACGCTGTAATTGCAACTTGAATGTGAAGTTTGTGGCATCACGGCAGTGCAAGAAGCAAAAAAAAAAACATTCGGCAGTCAGATTTGCTAATGCTCAATGCCACTGTTTTTATTAAGAGTATTTCGAGCTCAACAACGGGTACCATTTTTTATCTGATTTGTTGAACAGTTTAAAAAAATAGGAAATCTGTAAACCTGTTCTTGAGTTAAATCGTGACATACCGTTCCATGTCATTTTTATTTTTTAGAAAGATAGATAGATAGCTTGATGATTCGATTGACAAAAAAATTAATACTAGCATGAATATCTATTTTGAAAATAATCACAAATAATACGTCAGATGGCAACACTGAAGATTTTTCTCGAATTGGAATCTGGCAATAAATATTTGCTAGCACAATCACCTATTGTGATTGTTATTAGACCCATTTTCAGAAAACACTTTGAATATGATAACACTATTTTTGAATTTTAATGCATTGAATATTAAACATGAAATGTTTAAAAATCAATATCTCCATGACGGAGCAAATTGTTTGGTATCGACAAGTGTTTCTTATGTAAAAAAGTCTGCTTAACACATTGGAGCCATAAAAATTGAAAAAAAGTGGGGGCATTTTGAGAAAAACGCAATTTAATATTTCAACCACAAAAATAACAATGTTGGCAACACTGTAAAAAATATAAAAAATATTTATTTGGTAGCAAATTTCCTTTAAGAAAAGTATTTAACATTGTTTGTAGCTCTTTTATTCATTGAGATATTCAATAAACAATATATTGACTTTTCAAAAATCTCAAAAAAATGGGGGCAGCCCATGGGCCGAGGGGTTCACCGATTGGTCTAAAACTTTGGATTTTTGATTAATATCCTAGAACAAGTAAATCAGCCAATTTTGGTTCGAATCGAAGAGGGTCGATGCATTTCTCTGGTCACTTGATATGGAATGACCCATATGGAATATAATATATTTACAATGCAGGGGATGTATCAAGCTAGCAGAGTCCGGAAATGACTTTAAATAAGCCGCAGCGAGAGTAGTTCAGATTTTTGGGCTGCGAGAGCAAAATTCCTCTTGCTTACAGGGCTTTTTTGGTGACACAGGAGCAAGTGTCAAAATCACAATAGCCTACACATACACCAATTAAATGAGGGATGTTTAGGTTTTTTTAAAGGCACGATTGAAAGTAATGCGTCAAGTTTTACGTCGACCAAATTTTGATCGTAAAACCTCGACGAATAGCCTCTGATATAAGGTGCAAAAAAACTGCATGCTTTCGGATCAATCACCAGGACCATTTTTGTTCATTTGTTGCATTTAAATAGGGCAAATGTTGACTCAGACACAATTCTCGGTAAGGGAACGTCCATTAATTATGTCACGCAAAAACTGAATTTTCATAACACCACCCCCCCCTTGTCATGTTTGTTGTATGGACCTTCAAATTTTTTTGTATGGATTGTCACGTTTTCCCAAGCCCCCCCCCCCCGTACTGCGTGACATTATTAACCTCAAATTTCAAACGACTAATTCAGTAAATTTTTCCATGATAACACTGCCCTGGATATATTGAAATGATTTCTTAGTCATTTTAGTGGACAATCTGGTTATGCAAGGCTAATTTTTATTTTGTTTGGCTTCATTACGCACACTTGAAAACACATCTGATTTGAGTTGCCTAAAATAGCACAGCTGGTGAAATTACAGTTTAAATGGAATATCAGACAAATTTCTTTAAATCTTTTCATAATTTTACTTACTTACTGGTAAGTTGGTCAATCCAGCCACCCTCTGGTGTACAAAAAATCCTCTTTTAATTACACAATGCATGGTTGCACTTCGCCAACCTCACAGTCTGCGAAGGGTCCGTAGGTCGATTTTCATTTGATCTATTCAATTTGCACGGCGCGAGTCTTTTCTTCGCATACCAGTCGGTTCACCGTCCACATCCTTAGAACGTACCAAGCTCATCGTAGAGGTGATGATGATGGGAAGTTCCTCATGGTTCATTCGCCTTTTCAATGTTTCATCTGCACTCTATGGACACCATGGGCGCTATAGAGAACTACTGGTCAAATCAATGTCTTGTAAATGGTCAACTTTGAAGAGCAGCGAACTCTTTGTGATCGTACTGTCCTTCGTAAGTACGGTTTCCGTCCAAAATGCGTCGTTGTGTCTTTTTGGTATTGTCGTTGTTGGGATTCACGAATGAGCCCAGATGCAGTAGTGTTCTAGTAAGCCAGGTCTTCTCGTGACCCCTTTTTCAGGCATTTTGTTTGCCCCACGAAGTCCAACTAATTACAGACGCCAGCAAGGCATTTCTGAAAGTAACTTGAAGGAGGCGCTCAGCAGCGTGATTGCGACATAGTTGTAGCAATCCATCAAGTATAATTCGAAAAATCTTTATCGGTTCATCGAGAAACATTCTTATTAAAGGGTGTCCACAGTTAAATTACATCACGTTAAACTCGTCCTCAAAAACAAGTCTCTCAGCCGATTGTCATGAAATATTCAGGGAATAAAATACAATGTATCATCTTGGTTTGAGTATTTTTATTTCACTGTCACTTTCTTATTAATACCACGCATAAATCCTAGAGGGTGCTTCATCATAGCCCAATATTTTTAAATTGGCCGCAACTCTGAAGAGTTTGGGGGATTAAGATCCTTCGGCACGAAATTGACACCATTCGTCTTGTACCACTCCAAAATATCTTTGGAGTAGTGACAAGAGGCTAGGTCCGGCCAAAAAAATGTAGGAACGTTGTGTATTTTAAGAAAAGGAAGCAGTCGTTTTTTCAGGCATTCATTGATGTATACTTGACCATTTACAGTTGAAGTTGTCACGAAAGGCTTGCTCCGTTTACCACACGAACAAATCCCCTGGCAAAATCATGAATTTCTTGGGGAACTGTGACACTTGCTGTTTCCTGAGAGACTCTGGAACATCGAACTTGTCTTTCGCAGTCACATACTGGTTGCCGGGAATTTGTTTGAAGTCCGCTTTTACGTGTGTTTCATCGTCCATGATGCAGCAGTGTGGTTTCGTCAACACTTGTGCGTACAGCTTACGCGCACGTGTTTTAGCTGTCCTATTCTGTTTTTCATTGCGGTTTGGAGCTTTCTGAACTTCAAATGAACGGAGCCCGGCTCGTTTCTTGGCTTTCAGCACGAAACTTTTGGTCAAGTGCAGCTTTTTCGCGACATCCCGAACGGAACAGTTGGGTTTGCGGTTAAACTCAGCAACCGTTCGCTTGCGATCCTTCACACAGTACACACAGGAACACTTTTTCTGGCACTCACCTTCTTCCGATCGAGAGTTAAACGTTCCCCGAACGTTTTATGACATGAGACGCTGTAGACTGGTGAAATTTCAACATCTTTCCGATGGCTTGGTGCGAAAGAAGTGGGTTGTCGAGGTGCGTGTGCAAAATGTTCTCGCGCACTTGCTGTTCATTCGACTCCATTCTCGAAACATTTCACAACCCAAGCAACAATTCATGTTTTATTGTGGTTTTAAAGCACACGTGAAGGTTAAATCATGGTCTTCAGAACCCTCATAAAACCAAAATTGTTACTTGGGAACGAAACTCACGCAGTGTAAACAATACACGCTGGGGTCATTTCACCCAAAATTTCGTTGAGATCAACCCAAAGGGCGAAATGTTACAGCTTATTGAAAGTGATACAATTTAACTGTGGACACCCTTTAAAAAGGGTCACTGCGTATGTTTTCTCCTTCTAATAATTCTTGACTCTTGACCTTATGTTAGCAAAAATGATCCACAAATTGTTCGCCAATCGCGCATTTGTCGAGTAATTCCTGATTAGACCAATTGCTAATGTTGAATTTTAACGCTGATTTCTCTCGAATCTCAAAACATTCTCGCAAATTGAAAGCAGCATTTGGAAGAGGAATGTTATTGTTTAGTTGAATATCGTAGAAGTCTTTTGATCCGTGAGGGATAAGCATTTGTAGTTATTGTTTAATATTGGCCTGTGTGATCTAATTTTAAATTACTTGAGATTTAAATAAAGGGTGTCCACGTTAAAATTGTGCATCACTTAAACTGCCATTATAAGCATAACTGTCCCATGTACATGGCGAACCCCATAGAACATGGGATAGTTTTGCGTATAACGGCAGTAAAGCGATTTGCCAAAAATCCGTGTTTTTAAATTTTCCGGAGTTTCAAATAAAACGTGGTCCAAATCCAAAGGTCCTTAACTTCTTCTTAAGACTCTTCATGACAGTTTGTACATGATTAGAACCGACCAGTTTCAGTACATTGACCCACGTTTTCTTCAATGCTTAATCTGTTTAACTATCTGAGGATGTTTGCGGAATTCCTGCTTCATAATAGCCCAATATTTTTCGATTGGTCTCAACTCTGCGGTGTTTCGTAGATTTAGGTACTTGGGTATAAAGTTGTCCTTAATTTCCTTATTCCATTCCAGCATCTGTTTTGAGCAGTGACACGACATCAAGTTTAGCCAAACAATTGGAGAGCCCTTGTGTGACCTTAGCAACAAAAGGAGACGTTTTTGTAGACATTCCTTCACGTACACTCGGCCATTCACGGTTGAAGTCGTCTCGAATGTTGCACTTTGCATCCCGCGCGTACAAATCGCTTGCCAAACATTGAATCTCGAAATGTTTTGCGTTCGATGGTGCTCAGCTCTTGCAGTGCAGAACTGATGAACTGGTATCTGCTGAAAGTCCGCCCTTATGTAGGTTTTAGAATGTATTAAGCGATATGGTTGTTTCGTTGACATTCGCGTATAAAACCAGTATGCCCGTGATTTTGTTGCCTCATTCTGCAGGTTATTACAATTTGATGCCTTCTGAACTTTAAACGTGCGCATTCCAGCCCGATTTTTGCGCAAAACGTTTGGTCAGTGTTAGCTTTAAAAATAAAAGCGTTTAATTTGCATCTGATAGCTTAAATTACTCTCCTGACGACGTCTTTAGCGCTTTTGTGACGCTTTCTGTGACATTTGATGACACGGGAAACAGTAGAGTTCACAATTCCCAACCAGGGTTGCGGCTTATCATTTTTGACTCAGGCATATTCATTTGCCAATATCTCCTTTCAGAGGGTCGATTTGATAATATGATGTATGATGAACTTGTAGTGCATGAGTAAACCTACAACTTTGTTTAACAGTACATTGCTCTAACTCCTATATCTTCGACATGAGAGCGTATATTCACAGTGATCTTCACGATGATAATCGCGTGATCTTCACCGCGAATTTCATCGCGAAGATCACTGCGAATATACGCTCTTATTCCTCAGATATAAGAGATAGAGCTATGTATTGTTGGACCAAGTTGTAGGTCTACTCAAGCACCATAAGTTCATCATACATTATATTTTGAAATTGAGCTTCTGAGAAGAGGCATCGGCAAATGAATATGGATAAGTCAAAAATGATAAGCCGCAACCTTGTTCCCAACTTTCGAAATGCGCATGCAAAATTCCGTGGCGAATCCTTTGCAATTCCAACTCCATTTGAAAAACTTTTCCTCATTTTTCAATGAAACTTACACTGCCGTTCTACGCATAACTGTCCCATGTTGCAAAAGTTGTAGTTAAGAAAAAAGCGTTTTATGTTTTGCATCACTATTGTGTAGTGCTGGTAATATTCGTGGCAAAACTCACAAATTTATGATTGGCATTTGAAGATGTCGCTAGGTTTCGATGGAATCTGTGGTATTACAAACAATAACATTATTTTTGTATGTAAAATACGAGGTAAAATATTCAGTGGGACTGACATGCGTAGAATCTTGCCTTGCAGCAGAAAATTCTAGGCATATCAGTCGCACTGCATGATGTATTGATGTGTCGTTGGCGATAGAATTTACGTTTTCAATAAGACATACCATGTGCATTATGTTTATGCTCCTATGATTCTGATTATTTTTAACACCATATCATCGTTAGAAACACAGTATTTTATGTCAATGTTTTCATGTCAAAGTCATTGTTTAAGTTTGCATACAAGCCCCTTATCAATGCTGAGTGTCGAGTTGTTCCTACAAAAAATGTTGTAAACTTAAATCAAATTTTTTTCTTACATCTCTTTAGAAAAGTCGTAGTGGGACTTCTATGCCTAGAATTTCAACATGGGACAATCTAACTTGATGTTTTTTTGATACAAACTCAGAACAAAGTATATATTTTTTTTTTGTATCCAATAGTATAGTTAAAAAATTAACCATATATTGAAAAAGCTGCTATTTGACCAAAAGCAACATGGGACAGTTATGCGTAGAACGGTAGTACAGGAAACAATAAATACAGAACTAAAATTACCCAGAGGGCAAACAAACTATAACTCTTTGCGTGTGTTGCAATTTTAACGTGGACAAGCTTTAGGGTACGACGGGGCAACATTTCATTTATTATTTACGACACTTTACACATTCGTGTGCACTCGTGTCGGAAAAGCTGAGTTTAGATGTACAGAGTGGTTTTTAGTTTCTCATTTCTTTTTCTCTTATTCCTCACTTCCTTCTTCTTCTTTCTCTTCTTGACTTAACTTCGTGTCAGCCTGTATGTTTCCGTTGATCCCAGAAGGTCCCGGAATCCAACAGAAGCGAACGAGCTTGTTACGCACAATCTCTTCGATTTCTTGAATCCACGGGTGCTTCAACCTTCCTGATTCTAAGGCCAGAAGACAACTGGCTGAATCTGATTAACCATTTCGGCACTGACGTTCGGTATCGAAAGCGCTCTCTTTATTGCGTACGCCTCTGCCGAGAAAACACTGCACGTTTTCGGAAGGCTAAACAAATCTGCGAGGCGTGTCATGCAAAATGCGGCTCCAAATAGTTTTTGGAGCGTTGCATCCCTGTATTATGTATTACAGGTACACATGTTCATTTTCAACAAAACTACGATTTTTTATGTATACAGGAAGGCTACTCCTCTTGCCCCGGGTGGTGATGTTGCCCCGTCCTACACTACGTGTTTTTTTTTCTTTCATGACAACTATATAAGCACGGCAAGACCATGGGCACCTAATAATATGTTCTCTATTCCTACACAGCGGCGAATATACTACTTTGGAATGCAAGGTACCGAACAAGAACAACAGAATGAAACACGGAGTTCAAATGACATAAGTAATATTGAAATAATAGCTGTTCAATCAACGCTTACGAATTTGCCTCTTTTGTTTTTTCTTCAGACAATCAACAGTATTACATTTTTACCATCTGTGACGCAAACAATCCACGAGATCTCAGAAACCAGTCAACCTTGGATCAACCTCCTCCCAATTGTAGGACGAACAGCTTACCTGGTAGCTTTAAACTCTTCTTAAATCAATGTTTTACTTTCAGACGAAGCTCCCCCGCCACCACCCAAGTATGATGATGTGATAAAATCACCGGACCTGTTCCAAAAGCCACCGTCGTACAATCAAATACAGTAGTTTATTCATAGGAAGTTATGCTTATATACAAGACTATTTTAAAACGTACCTGTTTTACGTAAGATTTATAGAAATTATCCGAATCTCATCGTAAGGCTTATCCGTTTTCGGATTCGTCTTGCTGTTGCAAATATTCTGTACTACTTCCATGCCTTTATGCACTCGACCAAAAACGGTGTGCTTATTGTCCAGCCAGGGCTATTCGATGACAAATAAAAATTACCATTTAATAAATGTCCGGATGCAAATCAAACGCTTGTCTTACTCACCGTTGGCAATACCGTGATGAAGAACTGACTCCCATTGGTGTTTGGACCAGCATTGGCCATACTAACCGTGTACGGCCTATCATGTTTCAGAGTGGAACAGAATTCATCTTTGAATTCACCACCCCAGATGGACTGACCACCGGTGCCAGTTCCCGTGGGATCACCCGTTTGAATCATGAAGCCCTTGATGACACGGTGGAAGATGTGTCCATTATAGTAACCGTTTTTGGTATGTACGCAGAAATTTTCCACTGTTTTCGGACACTCTTTGCCGAAGAGTCTCATATGGATGTCACCCATCGTCGTGTGAATAACGGCGTGATCATAAAGTTTTTGAGAACCTGATAGTGGATGGAAAGTAATGTGTTAGTTCCTATTGTACAAGATTCAAGTTGGTTTTTTATTCAGTTCGGAATGTAAAAATACCTTCTCCTTAGATTTTAGAATGCAAATGGAAATTTAAACGAACACCGATTAAAGCAATCAATAGATGTATGAACTGTATAAAATTGCTACCTTGTCCTTCCGTAACGGAGATGATGTCCTCCTTTGAGGGTTTTTCATTGAATACGTCTCGGTCGTCATCCTGGAGGTCAGAAGGCAATCTTCGACTGTAGAGGTAGAAGCGCTGTTTTCTATGGTGAAGAAAATAAGAAAATAATATTTGGTTCGATAGAAGATCCAGTTGTTTGGCTCAGGTAATTAAAACGACTGATAAAAAAGACATTGCTATAATCTTCCACTCAAGGTTTTCAGAGTGAACAATTAACATATTCTTATTATTATTTAACATTTCAAGCTTATTGCTTTCACAATTAGCTTATTGCTTGCTGTCAACTTAGTGTTCTAAATGCAGTTCCACAATAATTAATTAAGAGCTTTCGATGCCATGACTTAACAATTCTTAACAATGAAGAAGTAACACGTTTGGCTGGTCCATCCTCAGTCGGCAGTAGATTAGACCTCACACTTTGCTCGAATTCATTATCGTTGGACTGCACGTGGAATATGATCCAGGATCCCCACCTTAGTGATCATTTGCCTATTAAAATTTCGGTTGCCACCGGGTTCGATCCGTCGGACTCCATCAACGTCGCGTATGATCTTACCCGTCACACCGATTGGACCAAATTTAGGATAGCTATAGATGAAGCCATAACGACGGTTGAAGGGCTTTCGCCGCTGGAGGAATATAACTTCCTTTCCAACCTGATCTTGCATAGCGCGCTTCAAGCTTAAACTCGACCTGTTCCAGGAACGTCATTTCACAAGAAACCTCCTTCTCCATGGTGGGATCAAAAATACACTGAGGTTTACCGTAAAACGTCCGACGCGCTTACAATTTTCCGTAGGCGTGGAACACCTCATCAAGGCCAAGAAACGCGGTTACTGGCGACAATTCGTGAATGGACTATCGCGCGAAACGTCAATGAACACTCTTTGGAATACGGCGCGAAGACTGCGTAACCGAGCTACGAACAACGAGAGCGAGGAGTACTCGGACCAATGGATCCTCAAGTTCGCGCTAAAAGTTTGTCCAGATTCGGTGCCGGCATGAATTCGATAGATGAGATCAGCCAACCCTTTTCAATGGTAGAACTCTCTCTCTCTCTCGCACTCCTTTCGTGTGGCAATACGGCTCCAGGGGCTGATAGGATCAAGTTCAACTTGCTTAAGAACCTCCCAGACGTCGCAAAGAGGCGCAAGTTGAACTTGTTGAATCAGTTTCTGGAACTCAACATTGTACCGGATGATTGGAGACGGGTGAGAGTTATTGCCATTCAAAAATCTGGTAAACCCGCGTCCGACCACAGTGTCTGGACAAATGGGTTGAGACGAACAACCTGCTTTCAGATAGTCAATAGTCAATGGTTTCCGTAGGGGTAAGGGAACGAACGACTGTCTCGCGTTGCTTTCCACAGATATTCAGTTAACTTTTGCTAAAAAAGAGCAAATGGCTTCTGTATTCTTGGACATAAAGGGGGCTTTTGATTCAGTATCTGTTGGAGTTATTTCAAATAAACTCTACGCTTGTGGCTTTTCACCATTCTCTAATCGAACCTCTACAGCTTTTCGATTTAGCTACATGGGTCTCCCCCAGGGATCCTGTTTAAGCTCCCTTTTGTATAATTTTTATGTCAAAGACATTGACGGTTGTCTAAGTGGCAACTGTACGTTGAGACAACTTGCAGATGACGGCGTAGTGTCTGTCACGGGACCCAATGGGGTCGATCTGCAAGGACCCTTACAGGATACCTTAGACAAATTGTCTACTTGGGCTCTAGAGCTAGGCATCGAATTCTCTACGAAGAAAACTTAGTTGGTAGTTTTTTCTAGGAAGCATAACCCAGCACAACGGAAGCTTCAAATTTGAGGTACACCGATAACTCATTCCATGTCCTTTAAATATCTTGGGGTCTGGTTCGATTCAAAGTGCACCTGGAGATCCCATATTGAGTATCTTAAGCGAAAGTACCAGCAAAGGATCAACTTTCTCTGCACAATTACCGGGACCTGGTGGGGAGCATATCCGCAAGATCTTCTAACGTTGTACCATGAACGATTTTGTCGGTTCTAGAATGCGGTAGTTTTTGTTTTCAGTCAGCGGCTCGGTCGCTCATCATTAAACTGGAACGTATTCAGTATCGGTGTTTTTGTATCGCGTTAGGTTGCATGCACTTGACTCACACCATGAGTCTTGAAGTGCTGGCTGGCATGTTACCACTCTCGGATCGGTTTATAGAATTGTCTGTACCCTCCCGAGTTTCCCGAGTTTAATCCTCAAATTCGCTTCATCACTTTGTAGCATTTGTACATAACACAGGATGTCAGCCATTCGCTGAATATTCCCAATCGTGTTTGCTTCTCCGACTTCGGCAGTTCGGTTAATTTTGATTCATCCATTAAGCAGGAGCTTCATGGAATCCCAGAGCATCATCTTTCTATGATTGCTCCTGTGATATTTGCTGCAAAGTTTGGTCAAGTTCATTCCACTTAATCGTTCTTCACTGACGGATCATTGATAGAAGGGTCAGCAGGCTTTGGTATATTTATTGAAATTTATAGCACCAATCATAAACTTCAAGTTCCTTGTTCCGTATGTGTCGCTGAATTAGCGGCAATAAACTTTACGCTAAAAATTGTTGCCTCATTAACACCGGATCAGTACTTCATTTTCACGATAGTCTCAGTTCTATAGAGGCTATTCGCTCATCGAGGTCGGTAAAGCACTCCTCGTATATTCTCATGAAAATACAGGAGCTTCAAAGTGCTTTATCTTCGCGTTATTTTATTATTACCTTTATATGGGTCCCATCTCATTGTGCAATTCTGGGCAATGAGAAAGCGGACTACTCACTTGCAAAGGTGGGCGCTATGAAAACCGATATTTATGATCGACAAATCGCCTTCAATGAATTTTTTCCTATTTTTCGTCAACAGTCACTCGTTAGCTGGCAGTATAAATGAACTAAAGGAGATTTGGGGCGATGGCAACATTCTATCATTCCAAAGGTGTCGAAGATATCTTGGTTTGGTGGGATGGATGTGGGTCGAGACTTCATTCGTGTGATGTCTCGCTTCATGTTCAATCATTATTCTTTGAACGCTCATATATACCGTGTTGGGCTGAGCGACACCAATCTCTGTGAATGTTGACAAGGTTATCAGGACGCAGATCACATTGTT